>JAVJIF010008824.1:0-168438 GCA_038442645.1 Agave tequilana
CAGGATAAGTCGACTAAAACTGTGTTTCAGAAACAGGATAAAGTTCAACTAGAAGGGTTAGTCGACTAATACCTAGGTCAAGTCGACTAATCTGGGTCTGTAAGTAGCGTACAGAACCGAATTTGCAGGTCGAATTTGAAGGTCAAATGTGTGATTTTGAAGGCACAATGAACAAGATGTGGAATACAAGTATACTAGGGATTCACATGTCTTGGTGAGTAAGAATACTCACTAGGATTGGTTATTTTGGAGCTTTACGAGTTCGGTAGGATCGTTGTTGACGAAAATCACCCAAGTGGGTCTCCGACGGCGAGGGGAAACTACGATCCAAGCTCCAAGGTGGTTGCTTGAGGTGGAGATGATGTCCTGGTGGAGCTCTTGGAGTTAGGGTTGAGGTTGAGAAGAAGGAGGAACTTTGGGAGAAGGCTATTCTGTTGAAGGGAAGAAGAAAAGGATGGAAATGTAAAGGAAATAGTTTATATAGGGTTGGGATTTTGCAAAGGAAGTGGAATTAAGATAGAAGAGAGGGGGGTTTTTGCAAGAAAGGAGAGGGTGAGGTGTCCCTCACCTGGCCACTTGGCCCGGCCATGGGAGAGAGAGAGAATGAGTGGTAAATTAAAAAGGAATTAAGTGGAGTGAGTGGGATTCTTTGGAAATTTGGAGAAAGGGAATTTTGGAAAATTGGGAAAATCATGTGGTTTGTGAAAGAAGTAAAGGAAAATAAAGAAGAGGAAAAAGAGAGGAATTATAAAAAGGAAAATATTTTCTTTGGCTTGAAAAATTAAGAATGTTGAAAAGACAAGTTTCTAGGTTTAAGTCGAAGATGCGGAAAACAATTCGGAAAATACCGAAATCGTCCGAAATTCAAGTATCTCGGAACGACCCGAAAATTTTACCCAAAATCAAGAATAATATTTTAAGGCTCATGGTTGAAATTCGTTTTTAGAAATAACTTATAGTTTTAAAACTAAAAATCCCGGAATCAGTTATCTACCGACTCCGTTGGAACTTTCATAAATTCATAAAATTCTCAGAAAAAGTATTTAGATAGAAAATATGATTCTAAGAAATAAAGTCTAAAGGACCTTCTAGAAATTCCTAGCAGTTTGTGAATTAAAAATCCGAGAATCGATCAGCGGCACTGGTCGACACCGGTTTTGAAATATTTAATTAATTCAGGAAAATTCTAAAAAATCATAGAATATATATAATATTGGGAAATGAAGTTTAAAAATGAAATCGGTCAAATACAGGAAGTAAATCGAAAATACGGACGAAAGACTGAATACGCAACTAAGTACGTATTCCGGGAACGGGGTTATTACAATCCATCCACCTTACAAAAATTCGTCCTCGAAATTTCATAAAGTGAAAGGTAACAGCAAAGAAGGATAAGAGAAGGATAACAGTAGAGAAGGATAGAAGGAAAGAGTTTTACCAAATCAAGATGCGAAGAGGTGAGGGTAACGCTCACGGATAACATCCTCTCGTTCCCACGTGGCTTCTCCTGGCACATGCCTGTTCCAAGATACCAACACCAATGGTATAGCCTTGTTCTTCAATGTCTTGACACTTCTATCCAAAATGGTCATCGGCTGCTCTTGATATGACAAATCCGGTTGTAGTTCCAGTTCGGAGTGATCCAGGATATGACTATCATCCTTCACATACTTCCTCAGCTGTGATACGTGGAATACATATGAACTCCATCCAAAGATGGCGGTAATGCCAATCTGTAAGACACATCTCCCACTCGGTCCAAAATCTCGAATGGGCCGATATATCTCGGACTAAGCTTTCCACGAGTACCGAACCGGATTACTCCTCTGGTAGGTGATATCTTCAAAAACACATGATCTCCTGCTTGGAATTCCAATGGCCTCCTCCGTGTGTCCGCCCAACTCTTCTGCCGACTCTGTGCTGCTCTGAGGTGATCTCTGATAATCCTGACTTTATCTGTTGTCTGAATCAGGATCTCTGGTCCCAAAAGTCTCTCTCACCGACTTCATCCCAACAAATCGGCGACCTGCACTTCCTTCCATACAATGCTTCAAATGGTGCCATCTTGATACTTGCCTGATAACTGTTATTATAAGAAAACTCAGCCAAGTGAAGATGGTCTTCCATGATCCCTGGAATTCAATCATACAAGCCCGCAACATATCTTCAAGAATCTGGATAGTCCTTTCAGATTGTCCGTCTGTCTGAGGATGATATGAAGTACTGAATTTCAGACGAGTCCCTAGACTTTCTTGGAGGCTTCCCCAGAAATGAGATCTGAATCTGGTGTCTCTGTCTGATACAATACTAACTGGAACTCCATGCAGACGAACTATCTCCTTCATGTACTTGTCCGCCAGAACCTCTGTTGACTGACCCACCTGAATGGTATGAAGTGAGCTGATTTGGTGAGGCGATCGATGATTACCCACACCGCATTATTACCTTTAGGACTGCGAGGCAATGCCGTGACAAAATCCATGGTGATGTGCTCCCACTTCCACTCAGGTATCGGTAAAGGTTGCAGAAGTCCAGCTGTCCTTTGATGCTCAATCTTTATCTGCTGACAAACCAAGCACTTGGCAACATACTGGGCTATCTCCCTCTTCATAGCATTCCACCAAAACTGCTTCTTCATATCCTGATACATCTTGTTTCCCCCTGGGTGTATGGAATATACTGAACTGTGAGCTTCTGCCAAAATCTTCTGCCGAACTTCTCCTTGGGGAACACAAATCCTGCTACCAAAGTATAAGGCACCATCCGGATGAATACTGATATCAGTCCTCAATCCAGCCTCTACCTGAGCTCGGAATTGCTGCAATCTGGGGTCTTCCTTCTGAGCTTCCCTGATCTCATCTATCAATGCTGACTGAATCTGCATGGTCATGAACTGTCCTGCCTTATCACCTCCTTGTACCAACATCAAGTCCAATCTGATGATGTCTTGAATCAACTCCTTCTGCTGAGTAAGCTGGACAAGCATTCTATTCTCTGGCATCCTGCTCAGTGCATCCGGTACTGTATTGACCTTGCCTGGATGATATTGCAAGTCAATATCATAGTCCGCCATCAGCTCCAGCCACCGCCTCTGCCTCATGTTCAACTCCTTCTGTGAGAAGATATACTTGAGGCTCTTGTGATCCGTGTATATCAACACCTTATCTCCCAGAAGATAATGCCTCCAGATCTTCAAAGCAAATATAACAGCTGCTAGCTCCAAGTCATGAGTTGGGTAATTCCGCTCATGAGGCTTCAGTTGCCTAGATGCATAAGCTATAACATGATCATGTTGCATAAGTACACATCCCAGGCCTTTCCCTGATGCGTCACTGAAAATGACCATCCCCCCTCTACCTGAGGGAGTCCTCAAGATTGGAGCTGAAATGAGCTTCTGCTTCAATTGCTCAAAAGCGGCAGTACATTCCTCTGTCCATATGTACCTTTCTCCTTTCCGGGTGAGCTTGGTCAACGGAGCTGCAATCCTAGAGAAGTCTTGGACAAAGCGTCTGTAATACCCAGCTAATCCAAGAAAACTCTTAATCTCAGTCACCGTCTCCGGAATCGGCCAGTCCCTCACTGCCTGGACTTTGCTAGGATCAACTGAAATTCCTTCCGCTGAAACTATGTGTCCAAGGAAGGCTATACTGTCCAACCAAAAGTCACACTTGCTCCTCTTCACATGAAGCTGCTCCTGCTGTAGAGTCTGCAATACAATCCTCAAGTGCTCTGCATGCTCCTTGTTGTCCTTTGAATAGATCAAGATATCATCTATAAAAACAACAACAAATTGATCCAAATAGGGCGAGAACACTCGGTTCATCAAATCCATGAAAACTGCAGGGGCATTGGTGACTCCGAAAGGCATAACTAGAAATTCATAGTGGCCATAACGGGTCCTGAATGCCGTCTTCGGAATATCCTCTGACTTCATCCTTAGCTGATGGTAACCCGACTGCAAATCTAATTTAGAGAATACCCGGGCTCCATGAAGCTGATCAAACAAATCATCAATCCTTGGTAAGGGATACTTGTTCTTGATGGTAACCTTGTTCAATTCTCTATAATCAATACAAAGTCTCTTACCACCATCCTTCTTATTCGCCAATAGTACTGGAGCTCCCATGGTGAAGTACTTGGTCGAATCAATCCCTTATCAGAGTATTCCTGCAGCTGCTTCTTCAGAATCTCTAACTCCGCAGGTGCCATCCTGTACGGAGCCTTGGATATAGGAGCTGCTCCAGGAATTGTCTCAATAGTGAACTCAATCATCCTCTTGGGTGGCAGTCCTGAGATCTCAGCAAAGACTCCTGGAAATTCATCCCACACCGGTACTCCCTTCTGAACCTCCGAAGTAGTCAACCGAGTCTTCCTCTTAGTAGACTTCACTTCTCCACTGAATTGGAATTCCGGTTGACGAGGGATCCTGAAAATAATCTTCTTCTCCCTACAGTCAATAACTGCATAGTACTGACTGAGCCAGGTCATGCCTAAGATTACGTCGTACCCTTGGTGTCTAGTACGAGCATATCTATGGCCAAGGTCTTATCACATAGTTCTACTGGACAGTCAGCACAAACTCTAGAAGATATGACTACTCCATTCCCTGTACTAATCTCCCATTTGTGGTCTAACACTTTAACAGGTATAGAATGCAATGCCACAAAATGATCTGAGATAAAACAATGTGAAGCACCGGAATCGAAGAGGGCTAAAACAGGTTTAGAATGCACCCTGATATTACCTGTTATCACCTCCTCAGAAGTCTCAGCCTCTACTTCTGTCAAGTTGTAGGCTTGACCCCTTCCACGCCCTGCTGCTGTCCTAGCTCCTCTCTGGACTGGGCGAACAGCTTGCTGTGGAGGAGGGGGAGGAATTCTCCTGATCATCGGCCCCTGATTCCTCTGCCCCGGTGGCCCTGGAAGTGCCTTCTGTCCATTCGGTCCCTGCAGTGCTGGCAAAGCTTGGCCGGCTATCCCCATCCTTCTGTGTGGACAGGCTTCTATAGAATGGTCCCGGGAACCACACACCAAGCATAATCCATTTGCCCTACGGCAATTCTGTCGAATGTGGCCTGGCTTCTGGCAATAACTGCAGAAGGATAATGGTTGGGCCGTCTGGTAAGGAGCCGGTCTGAATGGTTGCCTCATAGCCTGAACCTTCGCTGCTCTGTATGGGCCTCCTCTCCCCATTGGTGGAAATGGCCTCTTCATGGCCTGGTTCCTCTTCTGATTCTCTTGCTTCTTCTCCAGCCCACGCTCCACCTCTCGAGCTATGGTGAGAACTTCTGAATAAGTTTTCAGCTGCTGGGGCATTAAGAACATCTGAATGTCCATCTGCAAGCCCTGCTGGAACCTACTAGCCCGCTTCTCCTCGTCAGTCACCATGTACGGAGCAAAGCGGCTAAGTCTGAGAAATTTCGCGGCATACTCATCCACGGACCTATTCCCTTGCTGAAGTCTGATGAACTGCTCTTCCATGTCCTTCTGAGCAGTGGCAGGGAAGAATCTGTTATAAAAGCTCTTGGAGAAAGTGTCCCAGGTGACAGGCTTCTCCAATCTGGCCTCCTCAGCTAGCCACCAAGTTCTGGCTATATCCTTCAGTTGAATCTTAACAACCTCCACTTGATTCTCCTTTGGAACTCGAGCTGCATTCAATAAGTCTGTGGTGTCTGTCAGCCATTGTTCAGCATCCAGGGGTTTCTCTTCACCCGTGAATATGGCTGGTTGCAGCCGTCTGAAGTCTGAAACATTTCCCGGCCTCTGTTCCTTTGGAGCCGCCAATTCTTGCCGGAGGAGTTCCGTCTGCTGCTGTTGGTTCTCCATCATCGTCTGAATGACCCTCAGAATATCCACATTCTCTCCAGTGGGTCCGTTCGATGCTTGCCCAGAATGGTTACGTCCCGTCCTTCTCTCCATACCAATTGATAAAAGATGACTGGAATTAGAAAAATGGAAGGAGTTTAGGACACAAGGGACACAAGGGAAGGAATCAAGAAGGACTGGATAACTTTGTACATTGTAGTTGGCATCAGCAAATTACTAGAATTTGCTGCTTGATTGCACTTTAGGTGTGAGAGCCTAAGCTCTGATACCAACCTGTAACGCCCCGATTCCACAGATACGGGGACGTCACTGCGACGTATATACATAGGTCAGAAATTGCCCCCACGTACATACGCTAAGCATAAAAGTACAACACAGATCAGAGTACACGACACAGCGTGGTTTCCATACATACGCCAACATAAAAGTACAAGTACAAGTCATCACAAGACATGATAAAATATTACACATTACATGTATTTTTTTTATCACAACTAAGTCCAGAAGCAAAAGATACAACATAAACACAAAATGCTCACGAGTAGGATGAAGATCCCGTGAGTCAAAAGAAAGATCTGGCGCAAGGACTGGAGCTAATCAGCCTGCTCGCTAAAGAAAGCTCGATCGTCCGTGGATGGCTCCACTTCGATCCAAGCCTCGGAACCTGAACATACAAATCCAAGGGAGTCAGGACCTCCCGAAAATGAACAGGTTATAGCCAAGTGGCTAAGAGATATGAATAATACGGATGGGACAGCATAATGAATATAATCAACAAGTAAAGAAAGCGTAAAGAACTAAGTCAGAAAGGAATGGATGCATAGTTAAAGCCTACTATTATTATTATTACTTGTCTTACTGTGATATCTAGCTATGTGACCCAGCGTCCCAGCGCACATAGATCCATATCCTAGTAACACAAGGTTGTTATTGGAAACAGCGGGTGTATCAACGAACTATGTTTACAGTGGACCCCGTACATGCCCGGGATAACGGTCCAGGATTGTTCCGTTGCTTGTTGACGGAAGCCAGCCGCTAGGCTATTCAGGAGGGACTTATGTATGCCCTTATCATGATAGTATTCAGGAAGAGGGAGCAAGCACTCCCCTCGGTCTCCTGGAGGCCCTCAGGTTAGACCGGAATATAATTGTACAATATACCTAATGCCACTGTAAACACGAACACATATCGATATCCGCATGTTTCCCCCTGACCCAATGTAAGTTGGTCCATTTATACAAAAGTTGAATGCATCATGCTTGGTTCAAGAGATGGCATGAAAGTGGTGATATTCACTATTTAACATGTCATGAAATGAGAATATGTAATAACAAGTCATGAAGTTACAAGAGATAACATCCATCCAATAATAGGTCAAGTAGTATCAGTTATGAAGCATGAACAAGCATAATATAATACACATGTATCAGGGTAAGATCCAAATTTAGAAAAGAAATCAACTATAATAAACAGCTTAAATTAGTCGACTAGGTGGAAGGTGTAGTCGACTGGTAGGGGTCTTAAGTCGACTAACAGTCTGGATTAGTCGACTAAAACTGGGTTCCAGAGAGTTGATATTCTGTTTCAGGGAAAGTTAGTCGACTAGGTAAAAAGGGTAGTCGACTAACAGACACGCAAGTCGACTAACAGTCAAGCTAAGTCGACTAGAACTGGGATACAGAGAGTTAAGTTTGTTTCAGGAGTCGACTAAGGTGAGAAGGGTTAGTCGACTAGTAGTCTATAGTCGACTAATAAATAGGATAGTCGACTAGGGCCGAGAGTTGGGTTTCTGGTTCAAGTAAGGTTAGTCGACTAGGGAGGAATGTGTAGTCGACTAACAGTGATTTCCAGAAAGGGTTAGTCGACTAATGATCAGGATAAGTCGACTAAAACTGTGTTTCAGAAACAGGATAAGGTTCAACTAGAAGGGTTAGTCGACTAATACCTAGGTCAAGTCGACTAATCTGGGTCTGTAAGTAGCGTACAGAACCGAATTTGCAGGTCGAATTTGAAGGTCAAATGTGTGATTTTGAAGGCACAAGTGAACAAGATGTGGAATACAAGTATACTAGGGAATTCACATGTCTTGGTGAGTAAGAATACTCACTAGGATTGGTTATTTTGGAGCTTTACGAGTTCGGTAGGATCGTTGTTGACGAAAATCACCCAAGTGGTCTCCGACGGCGAAGGAAGCTACGATCCAAGCTCCAAGGTGGTTGCTTGAGGTGGAGATGATGTCCTGGTGGAGCTCTTGGAGTTAGGGTTGAGGTTGAGAAGAAGGAGGAACTTTGGGAGAAGGCTATTCTTGTTGAAGGGAAGAAGAAAAGGATGGAAATGTAAAGGAAATAGTTTATATAGGGTTGGGATTTTGCAAAGGAAGTGGAATTAAGATAGAAGAGAGGGGGGTTTTTGCAAGAAAGGAGAGGGTGAGGTGTCCCTCACCTGGCCACTTGGCCGGCCATGGGAGAGAGAGAGAATGAGTGGTAATTAAAAAGGAATTAAGTGGAAGTGAGTGGGATTCTTTGGAAATTTGGAGAAAGGGAATTTTGGAAAATTGGGAAAATCATGTGGTTTGTGAAGGAAGTAAAGGAAAATAAAGAAGAGGAAAAAGAGAGGAATTATAAAAAGGAAAATATTTTCTTTGGCTTGAAAAATTAAGAATGTTGAAAAGACAAGTTTCTAGGTTTAAGTCGAAGATGCGGAAAACAATTCGGAAAATACCGAAATCGTCCGAAATTCAAGTATCTCGGAACGACCCGAAAATTTTACCCAAAATCAAGAATAATATTTTAAGGCTCATGGTGAAATTCGTTTTTTAGAAATAACTTATAGTTTTAAAACTAAAAATCCCGGAATAAGTTATCTACCGACTCCGTTGGAACTTTCATAAATTCATAAAATTCTCAGAAAAAGTATTTAGATAGAAAATATGATTCTAAGAAATAAAGTCTAAAGGACCTTCTAGAAATTCCTAGCAGTTTGTGAATTAAAAATCCGAGAATCGATCAGCGGCACTGGTCGACACCGGTTTTGAAAATATTTAATTAAATTCAGGAAAATTCCAAAAAATCATAGAATATATATAATATTGGGAAATGAAGTTTAAAACTGAAATCGGTCAAATACAGGAAGTAAATCGAAAATACGGACGAAAGACTGAATACGCAACTAAGTACGTATTCCGGGAACGGGGTATTACAACTACACCTGGAACTAGCCTCTTTTATCAGATATTGATAGAATACACACACAGTAAGTCTCCATCTATTGAGCGAGCGAGTTGAGCGTTAAAGGCCATGCTCACAATAATCGGCTCATGAGAGTTTCGAGGATCAGCCCTGCCCCCCCAACCGTGGCCATCACGGTTCCTCTCACGTAGGTAAGTCCTCCATGGAAACTACAACTGGATAGTATACCCTCCACACTACATGCGTTGGACTTATTAAGAGTTAAACTCATCATTACCTAGCTGTATCATAAGAGCATCTCACCATAGAGAAGGGGTAGTAGCTATAACGCTACATATAGGATATAAATATATCCGGGTTGATGCTCCACACGAGTTTCACCAGTCCAGCTTATTACTACCACATTAAACCTCTTTCATGGAATCAGCTCCCAATCAAGTAGGTTGGGTTCCCGCTATCGATGAACTCTACTATGAGCTTAACCCCACCTCCCTCAATGAAACTAGGACTATACTCCTAGAAAGACCCTTAATTAGAATGACTTTATGTTTTTTAGGGTCTAAAAATTGGCTTAACAACCTTTTATTTTCAAGTGGTGACAGTCAGAGATTTAACCCTTTATGACCACATTATTATGACTATTGACATCTTTTATTAGATTTATAAAGTCTTTGGGTAATTTTCAGAGTCTCCACCCATTTAAAATTATAAGGTAGTTATAAAGTTTTCCTTGTAACCTTAGTTTCAAAACGAACAAATTATACCATAATAGTTTATGATAAAGTTTTATGATAAAGCATATATACATTGTATTTGACTATTCAAATATTTAAGGTATATATGTCTATAATTATATGCTTAAGAATAGTCAGAAAATTTATGTTTGTCAAATATCATAGAATGCATAATTAGAGCAAAGTTTAAGAATTAATATGTAATTCAGATATATCTGAAAAAATAGTTTAAGCATATACTTGATCAAAACATTAAGAACTATGCATATATTAGAGGAAAATATTTATTATCCATTCTATTCACTTTATTAAGACATTGATGATGTCACAGATGAGATTTGATATCTTATAAGATGGCTGCAAATTGGTTCCTTACCAGATAGTAAAGCATTTTAATTTGGCTTGCCATTTATATTATTAATAGTATCTGAACTTTCACCTTAAGCAAATCACCATTGTCTTAACTTAGTGATTAGGATATAAAATATAATTTTCCTTCGTATACGCAACATGTTCATGCTTTCACAAATAATACATGCATATAATGTATGCAATATATATTTTAGTTTTGAAAATATGTCACCTTTAAAATCTTTAAAGAAATTTTAAATGATTTTAAAAATTATTCATAATTTAATTAACAATGAAAATTATAATATTCTTTAAAAAAGGTAAGCTCTTTAAAGAAATGTTTGAAGTGCATGATTATATAAAATATAGCAATCATTCATTATTATAAAATGATGCACTTATAATTTCAATATATATGCACAAACATAATTTCATGAATAAAAAATTAAAAGTTTAATATTTTCGCAACTATAAGAATATTCTCATAGTTAAATCATGAAAACACTTAAGTAGGAGGTGTATAATTTTTTTTTTAAAAAAATTTTTAAGAAGTATAATAAGTTACATCAACTATGACATTTTTTATTTAATATAGTTTCAATAATAAATATCTCATTGAATAAAAGCTAATAGTGAAATGAGAAAATATTTTTACTTATAAGGTAATTCTTAGAAAATTTATTTCATTATTCTAGATATTAAAATATATAACTTTTCAAATTTTAAGAAATATAATAAGAATCTAATTTAAAATTTCTAACCAAGAATCTCGACCAATTCTCGACAATTAAAATTATATTTAAAAATATCAAAATAGATATTTAATTTATCTCTAAACTTAGTTAAGGAGAAATTATAGTTTGTAAGGTCAAAATTGAAATCTGATTTCTAAAAGTTTAAATAGGGCCAAATCTAAACTTGATAATTATACGTTAAGGATAATGTCTAAAATAATAATGAGATTAGGAGGTAGTCTCTTCATCTCAATTATAATACTAAATTATAGAAAAAATTATTCATTTAGGCAATCTAGCTTTATTAGATACCAATTAAAGTTAGATGGGGAACAAAATCGCACATGGCTATTCATCATCCTGTACATGGCTAGGATTATAATTCTAACTAATTTATTATGGTCCGATCATTATTTACATCAGATTCAAATATGAAAGATAAATAAAGCTCGAACCAACCATAATTTGTAATCAGGGCTAATTATAGATAGATTTAGGTATGTCCAAATGGTGATAGAATAAGGATTATAACCTAAACAACATCACTTTTAAAGTTATGGTGAAGAAAGACTGATGATATATTTAATAAAAGATTTTAGAATATTAGGTTAGTCAAAACCTCAATTTTATCAGTCTAATTGGCCAGGTTGGCGTAACTCAGGTGGGAGATTTTCTGCTCTTGGCGTTCCTTAATTATAGAATCACGCTGAGTACCCTTCCTTTTTAAATACCAACTATATGAAATTTTGAGGAAATGATTTACCCTTGACTACATTAAAAATGTTTAAATAATATTATTGTGCTCTAGATTTGTCAAAATGATAGGAAGATTTCTATCATATTTTCTGTATTCATAATATTAAAATGTCAGAATACAGGTTTATATTGGTAGCTTTTAAATTAGGGTATGCAAAATAAATGGATGCAGGGGATCTTAGTTTCAATTTGTAAAACAATATAATCTAGTTGCTTTTATTTATTGAAGAAAAAAAATTGGATTATCAGTCTCTGGTTAGAGAATATTTCTATTGTTGATAAAACTAAAGGACGAGATTCTAACTGAGAAAAAAATAGGATTATCATCCATTGACATATATGAAAGGAGGGGAATCACCCTCAAGACAGACTGGCAAGATACTTTTAAAATTTAACTAGTTGCGCAAAATAGAACTAAATTATTCCAAGCTCCACATAAAGATAAAAGTTATAACATTTTAACAATATCTATTCCCATGGTCACAATAGCAAACTCAAGTTGCGAACAAATGAACCATTTAGAAAGATGTCTAATGTAGGTAATATGACAGGAAAAGAAGAGTTAAACTACAAGAATTTTGATTGAAGAACCTATCAAATTTTAGTTCTTGGATTTGTAAAGAAAAAACCTTATTATAACCCCATCCCTTTGTGAAGGATGAATAAAAAAAGGATTGTTGAAGGGAAAAAATGGTACATTATGCTATAAAACAAATATTTACAGATTGTTTCAGCAGTTATAATTAGATAGAAAAGTTCTACTGCAGCAATATGCTCAATGGTTACTCTTATTTATTTCTTTTAAATATATCACTAAAATTAATGATATGTAAGAAATAATAAGAATCTCGTGTGAATAAAAGCTGCTCCCTGGAAAAGGTTAGTAGTCAAATTCTATCACAAGACCATTTTGAACTAGGTGCATTTTGGCTGATTGGGCATCCTTGATAGTATAATCAAAGGATCCCCTTAGGAATAGCAACCTTAAGTAACGGTAAATACACTCACCTTCAAATAATCAAATTAAAGCTAGTTAAACTGTAACCATTGAGGTAGTTAAAGTTGTAGTTCCTTATAAAGCTAGTTAAAGTTCATAGTAGTTTCAAATAATTTAGTCCGAATTAAATACAAAACATATGTTCATCAGCCCAATAAGTGACCACCATCTATGCAACCATAGACCCAGGAAAGCAAAATAATGAACTTGACCAATATAATTACCCATGAACATAGAATATGTTTCTAAGTAAATTGCAACTGAATATCAAGCAGTAATAAGTAATAACAAAAATTGATATCTAACAAAATTAGGTACTGTATTTGGAAAAAAAAATGACATCTTCTCAAATTTAATCTATTTTCCAGTATCATGTGCCGGATTCCATATAATTGGCAAATAAAGTTTTTAACTTTTAAGACACAATAATGACAACAAACCATAATATTTCTAATGTGAGACAAACTCTAACGAAGATCAAATAATTTTCTCTAATGATGTTCATGCTCAAGAAGAAATGTTCTTCTTTGGAGCTCAATACAGCTCAAAAGAGCAGGAATCGACAGAGAGAAAACTAAGATCCATGATAGATCAGTGAATTCCAAGCTCAGTCGATCACATAATTATTTTCTAAATTCAAATATTTTGAGATCCGCAACTCAAGAAACAAAAAGATTTGTAGCTATTATCAAACTGAACTACATCAAATAGATCGAGCTCTGAGTCTCATTCATCCAATTCAACAGCCAACATTAAGAAATTTAACAAATTTATTAGAAAAAAGAAAATAAAAGCTGCAAAATTAGGAATTCACCTTTTAAAAAAATGGAACTTTCCCCCTTGCCTCCTTCAAAGGTCTGAAACCATCGAAAATAGCAAGGAACTTGTTCGAAAAGGAAGCTTTGTAGTTTGCACTAAATGATTAGATAAGCATATATAAATAAAACAAGATGATAAATTATTGTCCTCAAATGAATACACATTGACTGTACTTTTATTTAGGTAAAGAGAATTAATGCACAATTAAAGAATAAGGACACTAGTTATATTGGAGAACAATGAATTTGACAGAAATCATCACCATTGGATTTTCTTGTAAAAGTATAAAAGAAACGGCGAAGTAGAAGATGAATTTTAGAAAATGCTGAGAAAATATCTACAGGGGTGTAATTGACATAATAAAACTTGATCATCAAATAACATAAACATGGTTTATGCAAATATTTCCAATTCAAGGGTAGTTAATGTATTTCATTGAAACGATAAAACAAGGTTATAAATCAAAATTGATGGAAATCGACCAATTTGTCTTCTAAATTGTTGTATAAAACTCGAGCAATAATTTTAATCAACAAGATTTTGTAAGAATAAACAAATCTTTTGCAAGAGTTCAATTAATTTGCATGGATAGAAAATAGATTAAATGAAAAGAGACACTATGTATAATTTTGATCCTTTAGATTGTGGGAAATTTTATACTATTTTTCTAAAACATGCAATATCTTTACAAATTAAATTAAGATAAAACAATAATTATTCTAGCATATAACAACAATTATAATTAAAATAAAACAAAGAAATCTGGCCTGGGGAATGCAGTCGCGATGTCGCTGCCCTAAAGGATCAAAAGCTCGTCTCCATGTCCAGACGTTGAATCGACTTGTCCCCTAGCAGTAAAGGATCCCCCAGATTCACCAGCACTCAGCGCAGGACGGTGAGCAGAGCCTCTGCTCAAATGAAGAAGTTGCCCAAAAAAATAAAGATAAAAATTCTTTTTAACACTGAAGCAATTCTCACGAAGAGTAGTCTTCAGGTTTTCTTTTAAGATGAAAAAAGAGAAATGAGTTGTGTGTCTTGTTATTGGAGTGAGTGGTCTATTTATAACCTTAGAACACAAGTTGTTATAACAACTCCAACAGAAAATCCAGATAGTTGAGATATTTTCTCAATTGATTTAGATTCTGAGACTTGGTCAAAGTTGACTTGGAAAAACAAAATTTGAAATGAAAGCTTTTTTTTATTTTTAATTCAAAAAATCCAACAAAAGATATGTAGTTAACTTAATTTGGATTAATTTAGAGTTATTTTGGAAACATGCCATTTCATATTGTAGTAGTGCAAAAAATGATATCATATTTTTGGCAGCATATAGGGTAAAACTACTAACAATTTATTATATATTTTGCACTATATCAACAAAATTATAGTAATTTTTTATTAGATCAACCGTAGAAGCAACTAAGTTGAGAAAATATACTTACTAAAGGACTAAAATAAATAAATTTAAGCTATTCTTATCTTATCAATTATAAAATTAATTTAGATATGAATTATTTATTAAAATTTAATTCGGTTTGTGTTAACTCTAGGATGATAAAAAAGTATTTGCAGGTCACCTAGAGCGGAGTGAATAAGTGACAAACTAATCAAATGAAAACTAATGCGGAACTAAAAACTATTACACTACACACAACGTATAACACAATAGCGTAGCCGAATTCTCGGTGAAGGGCTCTGAACTATCTCCTCAAGATTCCTCTAGATTAAGAGTTGATGTGCCATTATGACTCTCTTGGTTGAATACAAGTGTGAGCACACAATCACAAGCATATAACAATTAAGCACAAGTATATCAAGCATATAAAGATATGAACAATGTAAGCATGCAAGATATATAAATACAAGTGAGAGAGAGATGAGCAATCTCAAACACGGGAGATTTGTTTCGAGGTTCGAGCACACTTGCTCTACGTCCCTACCTTCAACACTATGAAGGATTTTCACTATAACGATCCCGCAAGATCACCCAGTGCCGTGATCGGGGGAAAACCGCGCACAAAAAAGTGTATGTTTTGAAATTAAGATTTAAAGTGTGTGTGTGCTTTGGCTTCCTCGATACTTTCGTTATAGCATAAATGCTAACACGAGTCGAATCCACAGGGACGGGAGGTGATAGAAGCTTTACCGGTTGATTCACGTGTGTGTTAAAAGTTCTTCAATGTTTGAAAAAATCAAAAGAAAAGAAAACAAAGAGCGAAAAGAGAAGTATGATGAAACACAAAGAAGTGAGAAACATAGAAAAGAATATATTTGTGATTTTTGAAATTTTTCTAAAACAAAGTGAAAAAGAAAGAAAACCCATGGCTACTGACTACTAATGACTCCACTAATATGTTAACCTCTTAGTGATAGTTGCCTCACATGTATCATTGGCCATCACTAGTCCTTAGTTCAAGAGCTTTACAAAGCAAGACTCATATGTTAACTTTCACATCAGATTCAACCAACAAGTGCAAGCCGCACTTAAATCATCAAAACCCAATAAGAGCAAGCATGAAATAAAATAATGTTAGCTTGTTAGAGATTTAGATGTTAGAGTGTTAGATCCATCATCATGAGTCATCAATGGCTCTTGCAAGAGTAAGGCCAAGTAGAGGCTATTAGATTTATGTGGATTATCAAATAAGAAGTTAGACTAGTTAGTGGTTAGTAATTAATTTCCATGAGAGAAAAATTAGCTACACATGTAAAAGGGATTAGAGAGAAGAAAACAAAGATAAGTTAAGAGAGCACCTTTTATAAATTGTCACCTTCTATTCAAAGCACTCTTGCTTCCCAACATGTACCACTCTCTCTCCCTATTACAAGATCTACAAGAAATGAAAAATACTGTAACCCCCTAATCCTTGATGTCCGTATCACAGTATCATTACTCGATACGGCGTACAAAGTTGATTTGACCTTCTTGGTAGTCAGATTGACCTGATTTCAGTTTCATATATTATTTTCTAATACTTTAGATTTTTCAGACTTTTCTGAAATTTTTCTGGATTATTTTGAAAAATCTCCGTAGTCGGTGCGACTGATATCGATAATCGGCTCTACGATTTTTAATTCACAAATAGAGTTACATTTTAGGAATCTACTTTCACATTATGTCTTAAAATTATATTTTCTATGTTAGGGTATTTTTGAATATTTTTCTGAATTTATCAAAAATTCGGCCAAACCGGTGTCGACCAATACGGGCGAAACCTTTCAGGATTTTTAATTTGCAAATTATACTGAATTTCTCTAAACAATTTTCATATTATGTCTTAGGATAATATAATCTATTTTATATAATTTTTTAGACCTGTTCTGAACAAGTCAGAATTTGACCCTATTAAAATAATATTAAATTTCTTTTTCTATTTCTTTTTCTCATTCTTCTTCTCCACTCTTCTCCCAACCGCCTTAACCCACTGACTTATCCATCCCCACCGCCTTCTCTCTCTCTTCCCTCCTTAAAATCTCTCCGACTTTCTCTCTCTCTCACTCTCTCTCTCTCAATTTCTCCCCCCCGCTCCCCCCTCCCCCCCTCCCCCTCTCTCTGTTACTCTGTTCAAGCCCGGTGGGGGGCCTGACCCGCGGCCAGACACGCGCCGCCGCGCCCTCCGGCCAGGCGCCACCCCCTCTTGCCCTTCTTCTTATTTTCCTTCTTCTTCTTCCCCTGTTCTTCTTCTTCTTCTTTTCTTTCTTTTCTTTTTTCCAGTTCTTCTTCTCTTTCATCTTCTCCTCTTCTTCTTCTTCTTCCAATTATTCTCCTCTCTCTCTCTCTCTCTCACTCTCTCTAACCAACACCGGCGGCTAGACCCGCCACCGGCGGGCCTCCATCGCCACCGGCCAGCCACAACACCACAGCAGCGACAGCGAGCACTGCCGCTGCTGCTGCTGTATGTTGTTGGGTTCGGGTGTGAACCCGAACCCTATAACCCTATTGGGTTGGTACCTATTAACCCAAAGTACCCAATATCCATTTAACTTAAGTTATGGGTTTTGGTATTGGATCCAAACTTTACCCGTTATCTTACCCAACCCGCATCCACAACCATATAAGGTAATATTACAGAAAACCCCTTACTAAATTTATTAATTGCATTTGAAATATCTTTATTACATATTTAACCCATTTCTATTACTTTTAGTGTTCGGGCGATATCTGGAGCATCCGGACTCCGAATTGGACGATTCTGGAATTGTTGCGATCGTGGGAAAGAGAGCTACCTCTCATGGCTAGTTTGTGAGTGTTTTCTTTTGTAAATTATATTTTATCATGTTTAGTGAATTTGATTGATTGCCTATTTAATAAATCTTGACTATCGGTAAATCATTATAACTATTGTTTAATAAAATGTAATTGTTGGTAAATCCCTGTAATTAAAATATGATAATAGATAACATACTCATACATTACTTTATTACCTGATTTATTATAAAATGTAGACATATATATGGATGATTATTTAGTAATCGAGATTCCGAAGTTAATAATTTTCACAAGTATCATATTCATAATATAAGTATTTGACACTCGAGTAGATGATATGGACACCCTACCTAGATTACACCGGACTAAACCGGACACAGTTGGTTACATACAGTGCATTACATATTCATATCCATATGTTACATAGAGACTTTGTTAGACTAAATATTAGTGTGCATACACTCGGAACACCATGACTTAGATATCCTGTCACACGGGACACTGTTATCTCATGTACATGTATCACCGTTACACAGATATTATGACACGTAACACTTATTCATGTCCCACCGATATATAGATACACCAATTCACGGAATACCGTCATTTCATATATTGTTATCATCGTTACATGGATACTCGGTACACAGTTATATCACGGTTACACATGCATGTATGGTTTCTATACTCTTGTTATATGAATCACCGTTCATATTGCATGTCTGATTGTTGCATGTATCTTCATGTATTCCTGTTGCATGATTGTTTCCCGTTACTGATATTCCCGTTTCTGGATACATGAGCTGTTGATATGCGATGTGTGGAACTAAGTGCCATGTGGATCCAAGCCACGGGGGCCACCCCTAAAATCCCACATCTATTGTTTCCCGTTTCCCACTATCTTGTTATATGTTATCAACAGAGCTCAGGTCATGTTATCATGTTACATGTACCATGCATTATACTTGTTCTTGCTATGCAGTGTACTTTAAATATAATGAATATAACTTGGGGATGGGGAGACTTGACGGTTGACTCGGTCATATCGGGTGGATGTCTGAATCCATTATTAGTCGCACTGCAGGGGACGTGATAGGGCTGGCTACTATTTGTATTGTATTGTTTCTTGCTCCTGCCCTAGCGGGTAGTCCTGGTCTCAACGGCCAGGGGTCTATTTAAGGTCGTTGTCCCGGGTATGCACGGGATACACCTACTTGATTAGACCTCCTCGACCATTGAATTTTTAGGTAACATAATAAAACGATATAAACAATAGTGACGTCGGGAACACTTGTTATTTGGTCACTCTCTCGTTTGGATAATGGTACACGTATGCCATGTCCGGATGGGTTCGACTGGAGTGCGGGTTCCAGTATGAATTGCCAGTGGTATGGGACACAGGAAAAGATTGATTAAAATACCAGGTGGTACTGATTGTTATTGTATAAATCACCTGACATGCTTGACACATATATCTTAATTCTCCATTTCTATTTGTTACTTTTCCTGATATGTTATCCATTATCATGACACCTGTATACCTTGTTACATTTCTTGATAATTATTACACTCCATGTGGTCACACACTATTGATGTACATGTATACTTGACATTGCATATATTCTGCTTTATGTATACCCTGCAGACATCATTACTGTTTATGCACAACACAGTAGTATGATTATGTTGCATGCTGCACATCTGCATGTTCATGTCTATCACGTCACCACTATACAACATCATTTATTACATAAAACTGGAGACTACAATAGACATGACCCGATGATAACATACTAGGTAGTGATGGTATTAAAATATGACATGTTTATATCTCTACTGCTTATTATATACCTACTATATGGTATCACTGACACAAAATCATGTATTATATATTATTATCGTGCCTGTATTACTATAGTACATATTACTGCTTCCTTCATTTTACCATTTACTAGGTCGCTTTCTGACGACCCTGCGTTTGCGTGCCCATGTTGGTGATATGAGATATCGCAGTATCAGATATGTCATTGGATTCACATAGGACTCGTCATCGATATCATTCATATGTATCTTTATTATTTAACCTTTATTTCTTTATTTATCTATATTTCTATATATCTCATGATCACTAACCCCTTTCTGCAGGTATTCTTGTACTTCTTTAATGCTCTAACTCTTGTATATATGGAGGTTATTTTCTGTACTGAGGCTTAGCGTACGAACGTGAGGGTATCACCGCCCTGCGTACGTACGTCGCCATAACGTCCCCGTACCTGTGGGATCGGGGCGTTACATACTGGTATCAGAGCCTAGATTCACACCTGGTGTGGGTAACCACCTGGGTCAATGCTCAGGCTCTTACCAATAGTACAATCAGGTTCAGATTAACACATCTCTATCTAAATTTGGGGATTCCAGGAACGAGTACAAGAATACCATTTCGTTGACAATGCATTCCACGACTCTTGTCCATTCCTTCATTCCTGATATTAACCAAAATAATTTGATTCCCTTCTCGCTTTCTCTTCATCATATCACTTTCACTCCTTTATCTTTAGTTCACAACACTAATTCTCTACCCCGAGTTCACTATATATGGTAGAGTGCGCAACAGGAGCGTTGTCGGCCAGTAGCATTTAGGCTTTGGGGCTGTAAATATTGTTCTCGTACCTGACTTGAAATTTCGAGGATGTTATTTTTTGTAAGGTGGGGAGAAATATAACCCCCTAATCCTTGATGTCCGTATCACAGTATCATTACTCGATGCGATGTATAAAATTGATTTGACCTTCCTACTAGTCAAATTGACTCGATTTCAGTTTCAGATATTATTTTCTAATATTTTAGAATTTTCAGACTTTTTTGGAATTTTTTTAGATTATTTTGGAAAATCTCCGTAGTAGGTGTCGACCGATATCGATAATCGACTATACAATTTTTAATTCACAAATGGAGTTACATTTTAGGAATCTGCTTTCACACTATGTCTTAAAAATCATATTTTCAATGTTAACATATTTTTGGAGATTTTTCTGAATTTATCAAAAATCCGACCAAACCGGTGTCGCCCTATACCGGCGAAACTTTTCAGGATTTTTAATTTGCAAACCATACTGAATTTCTCCAAACCATTTTCATATTATGTCTTAAGATAATATTCTCTATTTTACATAATTTTTGAGACCTATTCTGAACAAGTCAAAATTTGACCGTATTAAAATAATATTAAATTTCTTTTTCTATTTCTTTTTCTTCTTTTTTCTTCTCCACTCTTCTCCCAACCGCTTTAACCCACCAACTTACCCATCCCCACCCCCTTCTCTCTCTCTTCCCCCTTAAAATCTCTCCCGCTTTCTCTCTCTCAATTTCTCCCCTCTCTCTATCTCTCTTTTTCTTTCTCTCTCTCAAGCTCTTTCTCTCTCTTTCCTTTCTATCTCTCTCTCTCCCTCTCCCTCCTCTCTCTGTTCACTCTGTTCATGACCGGTGGGGGGCTTGACCCGCGGCCAGACGCGGGCCGCCGCGCCCTCCGGCCGGGCGCCACCCCCTCTTCCCCTTCTTCTTCTTTTCCTTCTTCTTCTTCCCATGTTCTTCTTCTTCTTCTTTCTTTCTTTTCTTTTTCCAGTTCTTCTTCTCTTTCATCTTCTCCTCCTCCTCTTCTTCTTCCAATTATTCTCCTCTCTCTCTCTCACTCTCTCTGACCATAACCGGCAGCTAGACCCGCCGCCGGCGGGCCTCCATACCGCTGGCCAGCTGAGCTGGCCGGCCACAGCACCACAGCACGATGCCGCTGCTGCTGCTGTATGTTGTTGGGTTCGGGTGTGAACTTGAACCCTATAACCCTATTGGGTACCCATTAACCTAAAGTACCCAATATCCATTTAACTTAAGTTATGGGTTTGGGTATTGGATCCAAACCTGACCCGTTATCTTACCCAACCCGCGTCCAAAACCATATAAGGTAATGTTACAGAAAACCCCTAGCTAAATTTTATTAATTGCATTTGAAATATCTTTATTGCATATTTAACCCATTTCTATTACTTTTAGTATTCGGGCGATATCTGGAGCATCCGGACTCCGAATTGGACGATCCTGGAACCGTGGCGATCGTGAGAAAAAGAGCTACCTTTCTATAGCTAGTTTATGAGTGTTTTCATTTATAAATTATATATTATCATGTTTAGTGAATTTGATTGATTGCCTATTTAATAAATCTTGATTATCGGTAAATCATTATAACTATTGTTTAATAAAATGTAATTGTTGGTAAATCCCTATAATTAAAACATGATAATAGATAACATACTCATACATTACTTTATTACCTGATTTATTATAAAATGTAGACATATATATGGATGATTGTTTAGTAATCGAGATTCCGAAGTTAATAATTTTCACAAGTACCGTATTCATAATATAAGTATTTGACACTCGAGCAGATGATATGGCCACCCTACCTGGATTACACCGGACTACACCGGACACAGTTGGTTACATACAGTGCATTACATATTCATGTCCATCTGTTACATAGAGACTTTGTTAGACTAAACATTAGTGTGCATACGCTCAGAACACCGTGACTTAGATATCCTTTCACACGGGACACTATTATCTCATGTACACGTATCACCGTTACACAGATACTATGACACGTAACACTTATTAATGTCCCTCCGATATATAGATACACCAATTCACGGAATACCGTCATTTCATATATTGTTATCATCGTTACATGGATACTCGGTACACAGTTATTTCATGGTTACACATCACGATTACACATGCATATATGGTTTCTATACTCTTGTCATATGAATCACCGTTTATATTGCATGTCTGATTGTTTCATGTATCTTCATTTATTCCTGTTGCATGATTGTTTCCCGTTACTGATTTCTTGTTACTGGATACATGAGCTGTTGATATGCGATGTGTGAAACTAAGTGCCACGTGGATCCAAACCACGGGGGCCACCTCTAGAATCCCACACCTATTGTTTCCCATTTCCCGCTATCTTGTTATATGTTATCAACAGAGATCAGGTCATGTTATCATGTTACATGTACTATGCATTATACTTGTTCTTGCTATGCAGTGTACTTTAAATATAATGAATATAACTTGGGGATGGGGGGAGACTTGACGGTTGACTCGGTCATATCGGGTGGATGTCTGGATCCATTATTAGTCGCACTGCAGGGGACGTGATAGGGCTGGCTACTATTTGTATTGTATTGTTTCTTGCTCCTGCCCTAGCGGGTAGCCCTGGTCTCAGCGGCCAGGGGTCTATTTAAGGCCGTTGTCCCGGGTATGCACGGGATACACCTACTTGATTAGACCTCCTCGACCATTGAGTTTTTAGGTAACATAATAAAACGATATAAACAATAGTGACGTTGGGAACACTTGTTATTTGGTCACTCTCTCGTTTGGATAATGGTACCTGTATGCCATGTCCGGATGAGTTCGACTGGAGTGCGGGCTCCAGTATGAATTGCCAGTGGTATGGGACACTGGAAAAGATTGATTAAAATACCAGGTGGTACTGATTGTTATTGTATAAATCACCTGACATGCTCGACACATGTATCTTAATTCTCCATTTCTATTTGTTACTTTTCCTGATATGTTATCCATTATCATATCACCTGTATACCTTGTTACATTTCTTGATAATTATTATACTCCATGTGGTCACACACTATTGATGTACATGTATACTTGACATTGCATATATTCTGCTTTACGTATACCCTGCAGACATCATTACTGTTATGCACAACACAGTAGTATGATTATGTTGTATGCTGCACATCTGCATGTTCATGTCTATCACGTCACCACTATACAACATCATTTATTATATAAAACTGGAGACTACTGTAGACATGACCCGATGATAACATGCTAGGTAGTGATGGTATTAAAATATGACATGTTTATATTTCTACTGCTTATTATATGCCTACCATATGGTATCACTGACACAAAATCATGTATTATATATTATTATCGTGCCTGTATTACTATAGTACATATTACTGCTTCCTTCATTTTACCACTCACTAGGTCGCTTTCTGACGACCCTGGGTTTACGTGCCCAGGTTAGTGATCTGAGATATCGCAGTATCAGATATGTCATTGGATTCACATAGGACTCGTCATCGATAACATCATAGGCATCTTTATTATTTAGCCTTTATTTCTTTATTTCTCCATATTTCTATATATCTCATGATCACTAACCCCTTTCTGCAGGTATTCTTGTACTTCTTTAATGCTGTAACTCTTGTATATATGGAGGTTATTTCCTGTACTGAGGCTTAGCGTACGTACGTGAGGGTATCTCCGCCCTGCGTATGCCCTACGTATGTACATCGTCTTAATGTCTCCGTACCTGCGGGATCGGGGCGTTACAAATACAAAGGAGGAAGAAGAAGAACACTAACCTAAATTACCCTAAACTACAAAATGGAGATGAAAACTACCTTAAACTCTGCATAACTTGTTGAAGGAGAACCCCAGGGGTATTTATAGGCACCAGGAGAAAGGAGGTCAGGGGCAAACCCTGGCCCAAAGTAAAGGCGCGGCCGCGCCCGTACGACCGCGAAAACGCGGCAAAAGCTGCGTTTCCGCGGCTCTTCTAGAGCCGATCGCGCGGCGCCTGGTGCTGCACGTGTCCTGTCTGTCCCCTATTAGGTGAAAGTCCTGGTTTCTTAATTTGATGTCCTGAGCTGACAAAATCTCCTCCCTAAGGTCAATGGCTACTTGGTAGGCCTTTAATCACTAATTAAATGGTGTTTTATGGTCTTCTTCTTCATTTGCACACCATGAATCTAGGATCAAGCAAGCAAAGCTTTATTAGCAGAATTTTGTACAAAATAAATATGCAGATGTGATAAAAATTATGCAAAATTAGAGACTAATCACACCGCCTACTTATCTTTTTGCTCGTCCTGAGCAAAACAAAAAGCTAAAGGAATTATTACACCACTTTCGTAGGTGACGCGATTACACTTAGCATGTGCAACAAGCCGTTAAACCTCTAGGTTTTCCCTAGAGGAGTTTTGTCTCCTGAGAATTTTCAGCGGATTACACCCACAAAATTCATAAAGAAAGAAATCAAATATTAGTATTTTGAAAACACATTGTGAAATAGAGAAAAGTGTTGAAATATTTTTACGAAAATATAAGTGATCCAAGGTCAGAGGTTAACCAGAAATTGTTCTTCCTTAAACTATGTCGAAATACAAAATCTTGTTATAAATTAAATATAAGAATTTAAAATTGAATTGATTCTTTGACTTTTCATAAAACTCTTAGAAAAATATGCACTTTGTGAACTGTGAAGATTTTTGGGATATTGACTCAAACTTTCATGACATTTATTTATATTATATATATATATTATTTTTTCTCTTTTTTTCTTCCCTTAATTTTCTTAGACTTTCTTATTAATTCGCGTAGTGAGTATTTAGCCGGTGACTCCCAAACCAGATGATCTTAGGGCACCAGATGAGAAAACATCCCTCGGACTTAAGGACTCGAGTAAACAAGGCCACAAAACTAAAGGGGATTATTTTATTTTTTTGTCCACCATTTTAGGTGTGAATAATTATGCTTCTTGAGGCATAATTACCCAACTTCAATAAGTGATTTTTAGTATCATCATTTTTTCTTTATTTTTTTATTTTTTATGGCATTTTTAGTCTTTGTTTCAATCCCAAAAATTGTGTAAGTGTAAAGTGCATAAATCTAAGGCAAAAAATTCAAGATCAAATTATCTTTTCAATCTTACATCCTTATCCTAAAATTTAAACAAGATCTATTATTTTGACTTCGTTTAAAAATTCATAATTTTAGGTATCCCTAATTCCTAAGATAATCTTAATTTTCTTAAAAATAAATCAAAACTATTTACCTTGTTTTAAAAAGTTTTGTAAAAAGAAAAGAAATTTTTTTATTAAAAAGAAGTGTAAAAGAAAGAAAATGTAAAACTAACTATGTTGGTAAATCCTTCCCCATACTTATCTCATGCATTGTCCTCAATGCATCGTGCATGTGTATATACATGAAACAAATAGAGAGGGAAGGAAGATTACCTCATGGTGGTGGTTCCGGTGGTGGTCTGACTGGGCCAAGCGTCGCTACCCAATCAAGATATCGTGGATCTTACAGAAACCCACCAATGACCTCTCTAATACGACCCAGTAAAAGAATGAATGAATGGTCTTATTGAAAAAATTGTCCCCATCTAATTTTCAATTTTTAAAAATTATTACTGAGTCATTTTTTTCAATATCCTTGTCCAACTATGAAGTGTGATTTTGGCAAATGAGTGATTTGGACTCAAATGGAATAGGAGTAAAATCGACCGACTGGGAATTTGACTCAGATCAAGTTGATAGTCAACAATAAGGGTCAAAATTGGTTCAAAAATAGGTTCCAAACTAAAGAATTGATGTTCACACACTTCCCCATCAATGAAGTGTGATCATAAGATATTGATGATTCAATTTCACGGTGTACTGGTATAGGATTCAATGTTGACTTCAGAATAGAGAAAAAATCTGGTAAAGATACCGGAGTCATTATTGAATCAAAAAGTGAAATGGAATGACTAACAAGAGGTTCGGGATCACATTCAGGTTCAATTTCAATTTAAGGAAAGGAATAACTTGCCAGAATGTCCAGCATAACTGGGAGTTTGGTCAAGTTCAAATGAGTGTTCTGAAATTGAATCTTGGTTTCCAAAATAACATGATTCTTGGGTCCAATCGGTAAAGTTAGGGGCATAAGGATTGGTCAAAGGTTGGCAAGAAAG
This sequence comes from Agave tequilana, assembly GCA_038442645.1. Lineage (NCBI taxonomy): Eukaryota > Viridiplantae > Streptophyta > Magnoliopsida > Asparagales > Asparagaceae > Agave > Agave tequilana. The sequence goes on from JAVJIF010008824.1 coordinate 26,448, forward strand.
ACTTTCCTCTCTCGTTAATCAAATCGTTCATTATTAAGTCTAACCTACTGATAGGCAGGGTAACAAGATTTTGAGTCTGAATCATGTCTTCCATTGCAATTGGTTCTTCTTGAAAAGGTGAGTATGGAAGTTGATTTTGGAAATGGTGGTGAAATTGTGAGTCCATCAAATTTTGCGATTGCTGCTCGGACTAAAGCAAGGGTTTCGTACTCAAGTCCAGTATTGATGGTTGTTCATTTTGAATCATTGAGACTGGAAAAGATGAGTAAGACTCTTGAAAATGTGGTTGAGATGATGAGTCCAACATATTTTGAAATTGTTGCACTTTTTCACAAAAGACTTCCAAACACTTTTCTAGCTCAGATTCTTCTTCAATTGGATGTTCTAGAAAAGGAGTATATGGAGTTTGTTTGGGAAGGATTGTGAATTGAGCAACTTTTGAATTTGTTGTTGGGACTCAAGCATGGCTTCCATACTCCTTTTCAAATTAGATTTTTCCTCAGTTGGTGGAACAGGAAAAGGAGGATATGAAGCAGAATCGGGGAATGAATATTGTGAAAATTATGGACAAGAAGAGTTAAATTATTTTAAAAATTATAGTAATAGGTTTGGGGATATGGGTCATATTGAGTCGGATAATCCCAACACAGCATATATGGTTGGTTCATGTTATACACAGCCGGGTTGGAGTTATCCGAGTCAAATGAGGTCAGGGTAAAATATGAATTCTTGTTAGGATTGAAAGAATTGTTGTTGTTAAAATCCATATCACAATTTACAAGGAAAAAACAAACAAATAAATCAAGAAAAGAAAAAGAAAACAAGCATATGCTAGGGTTGACTTAGACCTAAACGACTCCTAACTGGTTAGATTGTCCACGGGGGGTACATTGTCGGAACCTTACCACGAGTTAATCGGCCAGGTAGGGGAAGATCAGTGGGAGGTATCCTTGCGGAGCCACGGACCTAATTATGCCAAACCACTATTTTTCGAGGTTTCGCCTCTTAATCTCCAACCTTAGACACTGATTTGACAAGAGTCAACTTCTAACAACTTTCCCCTTAGGTCAACCTCTTAAATGAGTCCGAGATGTCCCTAGGGTCCAACGTCTAGCAAATTTTATTTAGACTTGGGTTGTGTGAGTGGGGAGGTGATTTTTGGGCTAAGGGAGGGTAATGACTTTCCCACCTTATATTGTATTGGGTTTTGCCCTTAAGTTCAATTTGCACAAGTGTGCAATATAGATAAGAATGAACACACAAAGAGAGTAAATTACCCACGTGTTTGTCCTATGCTATATGCAATGCCATATGTATATCTCCTATCAATATCACAACAACTAAAGAACAGAATACAGTGTATTGGAATGAAAATTGACATGTGCCTAGATGCAAATGTCTAAACCGTTTTGAAGCATCAAATTTCCGTATTTTAGTTCTTAAAATTATTTACGGTGAACAGGTAATATAAACAAAAATTAGCAGCAGAGTATAAGAGTATACAAGAATTTACCCAACCACACAAGATCAAGTGTGGATCTCTACAACGCTAAAAATTTAACCTACACCAAAATAAAGAAGAAAAGTTAACAAAAACGTGAAATCAAACCGTTCCATCCTCGACAACGGCGACAAATTTTGATCAGGGAAAAATCGCGCATAAAAAGTGTATGTTTTGAAATTAAGATTTAAAATGTGTGTGCTTTGGCTTCCTCGATACTTTCGTTATAGCATAGAGGCTAAAATGAGTCGAACGGGAGGCGATAGAAGCTTTACCGGTTGATTCACGTGTGTGTTAAAAGTTCTTCAATATTTGAAAGAATCAAAAGAAAAGAAAACAAAGAGTGAAAAGATAAGTACGGTGAAATACAAAGAAGTAGGAAACATAGAAAAGAATATATTTATGATTTTTGGAATATTTCTAAAACAAAGTGAAAAAAAAAAAGAAAACCCATGGCTATTAACTATTAATGACTCCACCAACATGCTAACCTCGTAGTGATAGTTGCCTCACATGTATCATTGGCCATCACTAGTCCTTGGTTCAAGAGCTTTACAAAGAATGGCTCATATATTAACTTTCACATCCAGATTCAACCAACAAGTGCAAGCCACACTTAAATCATCAAAATCCAATAAGAGCAAGTATGAAATAAAGTAATGTTAGCTTATTAGAGATTTAAATATTAGAGTGTTAGATTCATCATCATGAGCCATCAATGGCTCTTGCAAGAGCAAGGCCAAGTAGAGACTATTAGATTCATGTGGATTATCAAATAAGAAGTTAGATTAGTTAGTGGTTAGTAGTTAGTTGCCATGAGAGAAAAATTAGCTACACATGTAAAAGGGATTAGAGAGAAGAAAACAAAGATAAGTTAAGAGAGCACCTTTCATAGAATGTCACCTTCTATTACAAACACTCTTGCTTCCCAACATGTACCACTTTCTCTCCCTATTACAAGATCTATAAGAAATGAAAAATACAAAGGAGGAAGAAGAAGAATACTAACTTAAACTACTCTAAACTACAAAATGGAGATGAAAACTACTTTAAATTCTGTATATCTTGCTGAACAAGAACCCCAGGGGTATTTATAGGCACCAGGGAAAAGGGGAGCTTGGGGGCTAACCCTGGCCCAAAAAACGGGCGCTATCGCGCTCGTATGGCCGCGGAAACGCGGGCCTCATTTTTGTGGATCTTCTAAAGCCGCGCGCGCGACGCCAACTGCTGCACGCTGTCCTGTCTGTCCCCTATCAGGTGGAAGTCCCGGTTTCTTACTTTGATACCCTGAGCTGACAAAATCTCCTCCCTAAGGTCAATGGCTACTTAGTAGACCTTTAATCACACATTAAATGGTAATTTATGGTCTTCTTCATTTTCACACCATGGACCAAGATCAAGCAAGAAAAACTTTATTAGCAGAATTTTATACAAAATAAATATGTATATGTGATGAAAATTATGCAAAATTAGAGACTAATCATGCCGCAACACTTACAACGAGCTCCCTCAAGAACTCTTGGACCCGCAAGTCCCTCACTTGTTCCCGCAAGAACATCACACGCAAGCACACTTGCTTGCCGAGGCCGCGCCTCTACACCGAGCTCTCACAAGAACTCATCACAACGCAAACCCACAAGTTCGCCTCCTCAAATACAAAGATGTAAGCTTAATGATCTCTACACTTTGAGCACCATAACCACTCTCACAACAAATGATTCCTAGGGGATAAATATAGCAATGGATGGCTCAAGTTTGTGTGAGAAAACAGGTAGAATGAGTGGTGGAAAGCTCAAGAAATCTCTTTTGAAAATACTCTTTAAAAACTCTCCTTTTGATATGGAAGTTTTCACCCGAAAACATGTGGAGAAAAACCCTAAGAGAGATAGGAAAAGCTGGCTCTAAAACTTCTCCAAAATCTTGTTCAAAACTGGCCAAGAGAACCCCATTTTATAAGGTTCAGAAAACTAGCCGTTGGGCTCAGTTTTCTAGCCAAACTGACTTGTCGGTCGACCGGCTGATCGACCGGTAGACGGTCATATTTATGACCGTTGGGGTTGCCAGTCGACTGCACGGTCGACCACACCCAAGTCAAAGTCCTATCGGTCGGCCGGTTAGTCGACGGAGGCAAGAACTAGAGAGCACTGCTCTCGGCCGGTCGACTGGGGCCAGATCCAAAGAGTAAGCTCTCTGGATCGGTCGACTGCTCGGTCGATCAGCCCTCAAGCCTGGACTTGTGCACGTCTCTGTGCACATCGGTCGACCGCTCGGTCAACGGACATCTAGTTCGGTCGACCGCCAGAAGCCCAAGGTCAAAGTTTAAAGGATTTAAAATTTATTCTTTTAAAATCCCATAAAATATACAAAATAAGTTCATTGAAATACTTTGAATTATAAATATGTGAGATCAAAAATCAACACATATTACAAAATATTGAACTATTTTTGGGATAAAGAATTTTAGCCTTAAACCAAAAATGATATTTTTCAAAAACAAACTTCTAATGAAAAATAAGATTTTTCAAAAACTTGTTCAAATACAAAAAATAGGATATATTAAACACTTTTGAATCTTAGTGTGTATGGATATGATCCAGAGCACATATAAGATGAAATATATATGTTTTCGACATTAAGCTCTAAAATAAGTTTTGACTTAAACAAAACTCAAACACATGATATAGACACATCAAATAAGTTTTTCTAAACATTTGATCCATCAATGTGTATGGATGAAATTCAAAATACATATAAACTTGTTTTGATGAACTCTATTCATGAAATATAAAGATATCTACTTTGAAGCTCAAAATCAAAACGGTATTTTCTAAAATCAAAATTATTCTTATGAAAACACATATTAATTTTGTGTGTGCGTATATGAGCTTGAGCAATTCACAACTAATATATCCTTTACATTTTATCTTAAAATAAAAATTTTAAACACTTACAAACACTAGACTCAAGTCTTGAAAATTTTGTCTTGAAAATCTTCTTCTTCATCTTGACTTGGTCCAAACCTTTGATCCATGAGATAGACTTCTCTTGAGTGCTTGATGCGATCTTGATGCGCGAGCTCTTGAATCAACATGTGCTAGCTTCAAAACTTGACTTCGAATCTTTCGTTGAAGCTAAACACCGAGTAAAATCTTGATCAAATATCTGAAATTATGTAAACACAAGATCATTAGTACTATAACTATATGAGTTAATGATCATCAAAATTAGAGTGATGGGCCTTTGGGCCAACAATCTCCCCTTTTTTGATGATGACAAAACTCATGAAGTTATATATGCATGGATTAAAAATATACTTCATAGAAGCACTCCCTTAACTCATGCATAACAATAAACAATAAAGATATTCAATAAAAGCACTTAAACAAGCAAACATATATGCATAAATATAAACACATAGCATGCATATATAAACTCTCTAAATTTTCTCCCCCTTTTTATCAATTCATTAACAAAGGGGTGAAGACAAATAAACAAGAAAGACATATATGCGATATACATTCATGAAGAGAAGAGACGTTAAGTTAGCTCCTTCTGCATACATGCATTACATAGAGAAGAGATGACTAGACCCTAGCCCATATAAAGCATAATATATAATGTATAAGTGGAGATGTTAAGCTCCCCCTACACAGGTGTATCATATAAAGAATAGAGGTCAAGCTCCTCAATGTGAGATACACTCAACATGAACTTATATATAGATGAGATGTTAAGCTCCCCTGGCATATAAGCAATATATTTTAACAAAATTTTGAAAGCCTTTTAAAACAAATGTTAAGCTCCCCTTGCATAAAAACATGTGAAGAAAAACCCTAAGAGAGATAGGAAAAACTGGCTCTAAAACTTCTCCAAAATCTTGTTCAAAATTGGCCAAGAGAACCCCATTTTATAGGGTTTAGAAAACTAGCCGTTGGGCTAAGTTTTCTGGCCAAACTGACTTGTCGGTCGACCGGCCGATCGATCGGCCAATGGTCATATTTATGACCGTTGGGGTTGCCGGTCGACCGCACGGTCGACCGCACCCAAGTCAAAGACTATCGGTCGGCCGGTCAGTCGACAGAGGCAAGCAGTGTTCTAAATGGCGGCCACAGCGGCTACATCGGCCGAGAAAATTTATCAGAGATGGGGATATATCGGGGATATATCGGGGATATTTTCAAAAATCGGATGTCAAAATCGGACTGTAAATATACATATCTTCTTGTCTTAAATCGCAACTCAATAAAACAATATATGCATAAATTAATAAATCTACATAAAATATCATACTTATATGTTTAAGATATACTTAACTCGATAACTTGCATTAAGCATATGAATCCATAATCACTATCCAAGTGTAAAATCTTCAAAAATGTCACATTGGCACATCACTCGAATTACACAAATACCTAACCTATAGGTGTAAAACGCAATATCGAGTCCAAAATCGCCGAAATTGCGGCCGATATATCGACTTCATGCCTATTTATCGGCGATTTTGGATGAAAACGCTATATCGGTTTGGGTGTGCCAAATCATTGCGGCTAAGTGCCGTAAACGCAATATCGGCGCAATATCGGGGTTATATCGGGGATATTTAGAACACTGGAGGCAAGAACCAGAGAGCACTGCTCTCTGGCCGGTCGACTGGGGCCAGATCCAAAGAGTAAGCTCTCTGGATCGGTCGACCGCTCGGTCGATCAGCCCTCAAGCCTGGGCTTGTGCACGTCTCTGTGCACATCGGTCGACTGCTCGGTCGACCGACATCTAGTTCGGTCGACCGCCAGAAGCCTAAGGTCAAAGTTTAAAGGATTTAAAATTTAGTCTTTTAAAATCCCATAAAATATACAAAATAAGTTCATTGAAATACTTTGAATTACAAATATGTGAGATCAAAAATCAACACATATTACAAAATATTGAACTATTTTTACGATAAAGAATTTTAGCCTTAAACCAAAATGGTATTTTTCAAAAACAAACTTCTAATGAAAAATACGATTTTTCCAAAACTTGTTCAAATACAAAAAATAGGATATATTAAACACTTTTGAATCTTAGTGTGTATGGATATGATCCAATGCACATATAAGATGAAATATCTATGTTTTTGACATTAAACTCTAAAATAAGTTTTGACTTAAACAAAACTCAAACACATGATATAGACACATCAAATAAGTTTTTCTATCCATTTGATCCATCAATGTGTATGGATGAAATTCAAAATACATATAAACTTGTTTTGATGAACTCTATTCATGAAATATAAAGATATCTACTTTGAAGCTCAAAACTAAAATGGTATTTTCTAAAATCAAAATTATTCTTATGAAAATAACATATCAATTTTGTGTGTGCGTATATGAGCTTGAGCAATTCACAACTAATATATCCTTTACATTTTATCTTAAAATAAAAATTTTAAACACTTACAAACACTAGACTCAAGTCTTGAAAATTTTCTCTTAAAAATCTTCTTCTTCATCTTGACTTGGTCCAAACCTTTGATCCATGAGATAGACTTCTCTTGAGTGCTTGATGCGATCTTAATGCGCGAGCTCTTAAATCAACATGTGCTAGCTTCAAAACTTGATTTCGAATCTTTCGTTGAAGCTAAACACCGAGTAAAATCTTGATCAAATATCTGAAATTATGTAAAACAAGATAATTAGTGCTATAACTATATGAGTTAATGATCATCAAAACTAGAGTGATGGGCCTTTGGGCCAATAATCTCCCCCTTTTGATGATGATAAAACTCATGAAGTTATATATGCATGGATTAAAAATATAGAAGCACTCCCTTAACTCATGCATAACTCATGCATAGCAATAAACAATAAAGATATTCAATAAAAACACTTAAACAAGCAAACATATATGTATAAACATAAACACATAGCATGCATATATGAACTCTCTAAATTTTTCTCCTCCTTTTTGTTAATTTATTAAAAAAGGAGTGAAGACAAATAAACAAGAAAGACGTTATACATTCATGAAGAGAAGAGACGTTAAGTTAGCTCTCCCTGCATACAAGCATTACATAGAGAAGAGATGACTAGACCCTAACCCATATAAAGCATAATATATAATGTATAAGTAGAGATGTTAAGCCCCCCCTATACACGTGTATCACATAGAGAATAGAGGTCAAGCTCCTCAATGTGAGATACACTCAATATGAATTTATATATAGAGGAGATGTTAAGCTCCCCTTGCATATAAGCAATATATTTCAAACAAATTTTGAAAGCCTTTTTAAAACAAATTTTTTCAACAAAACAAATTCTGATATATCACTAGTACGTGGCAAAACAAATGTTGATAAACCACTTGTAGGTAAACATAAACATGAATACCAATTGTAGAAAAACATAAATATTAAACAAAATTTTTTCTCCCTTTTTGAAATAGTGCATAAGTAATCGAGCCAAACCTGCACAAAAAATACAAAAATTTAGAACAGTGTTAGGTCCTCAATTCTACCGTATAGCCTAGAGCTAACGGGTCGTGATCCACAGGGAGGGACAGTGATGGAAGCGTTATGTTAGTTTCTCTCTTTTAATTTATCGAAACTAGTTTATATTTCTCTTCTCAATTTTATAAAAAGAAAATAAAATTATTATGTTAAGTTAAAAAGGAGAGGTAGAAGAAGAGATTGTGGTGTTGTTTTATTAATAAAAAAAAGGAAAGACTAAAAAAATAGTTATAACTCTAAACTAATGAACTGAAAAAGTAAACAAAAAAATTACTTATCTTTACCGTTGAATCATAAGAAAGACTTGCCTCAGTATGAAGTAAAGCAAAGCAAATAGAAAGAGTAATCATGGTGCTTGGTCAGATTGAGTACGATAAAGAAAAGTAGGAAAACTCCATTGATGTCACCTTCAATATAAGTCTCTTGAAAAAAGATTACAATAGTGTCACTCTATAATAATTCTTCTCTCTTTTCTCATGTAACTCTCTCTAACCTAATAGAAAATAAAAAAAATTACATTGAAGAAGAAAAGAAAAACCTAAACTAAAGCTCTCTCTCTGAGATGGTGTGTTCTCTGCCTTCGAGGTATGAGGGTATTTATAAGAGAAAATCAGAGAGTTAAAAATCGTATGAAGATAGAAGGAGCTAGATATTTCTGAATTTGAATTCTTCCCTTATCTCCAAACTTGATTTGATTTATCTAGAAATTCAATTCTAATCTGTAACTTATTGGCATGTTGATTACTAAATATCACTTATCAAATGATAGAATTGGAAATTGTAATCAACAGAAGAATTGTAGCACTTTAAGTCATCTTTTTGTAACATCTTGAATCATCTAATTTGAGTTTTGATAGCCAAAGTTATGATTAAAATTCTAAACTATATCCAGTCTGAATTCAAATCTAAATTGCTTCATCTCATCCGTTGATCTTCTCTCAATTCATTTATCCTTTTGGATTTTCAATTTGTCTTCTAGAATTGATAAGATATTCATTTATCTTCAGCGAAACAGATAGGGTCTTCAAATAATCTATTTTTTTGAAATGAGATGATATTATCTTATCTGATATATTCAATTTTTAGATAAGATAGCTTCTATAACCTTTGTATTTGAATTGATCCCTTTTCTTTTGAACTTTTGAATTTAACTGGATAAATTTCATGATTATCTTCTCCCTATCATACCCTGCATGAATTAAGACATTAAGACAAGTTATTTGCAATATTCATTACAGAATATATGTAGGAATGTAATATTATTTATGCAATATATGTGTCCAAATAATAAGCTTGTATATGATACCAATTGAAAAACAATTGACATTAAGAACTAAATCAAGCTTATCATGAAATAATTTGTGCTATAAAAGTTAACATATTTAATCTTAGCACAATAAATCATATACATATATGTATGAAAATATCACTTGAAATTTGAACTATACATATATAGAAAACAAATATGAGCATACAAAAATGAATTTTCATGAAAATCATATATATCTCATAAATACCTCTCTTTCATGTACATGATAAAAAGATATTCAGTGGAAGCATATACAAGACATGATTACCTATCCAACCGCCCTTAGATGGTAGGGGTTTTTCAAAAGAATAGAATTTAAAAATATTTAACATATTTTGAAAAACACAACCGTATTGAAGAATAACGAAACTAGTTTTAGAGTAATTTTTAAAAAACTAGTTAAAGATCCTTCAAAATATGAAACCAAACATATATCCCATGAAGCATGTTAAATACACAAAAATTATCACTCAAGATTTATAAGGCACAAAAATTAGCTCATGAAAATAAATCATGAGCAAACAAAAGAAATGTGAGTGCACAAGAATCATGTGAATAGCATATTCATAAAAATAAACAATAAAACTCAAAACAAATATGAAATTCTTTTATCAAAAACATGAAAATCATCAAAATTAAACAAGCTTCAAGGTATATGTATGTTTTGTCGAAACTAAAATATACATACATATCCCAAATATAAACAAGTCCATAATAGAATTTTGCATAAAGGTAAGTGACTCAAGAATGTACATGTATATCTATTAGTTTTAGACAAAAATAACATATACATGAAGCTAAACATGCACAAAAATAAGAAAAATAAGTATAAATGTAAGAATCATCACAAATAAGTTATACAAGTAAATTAATAAGTACAAATAAGCAATGAAGCATAACACATAATAATCAGGTGTAGCTCAGTACTTGTACAAGTATAAACACAAGTTTTAATGAAAACTATATCTAAACAAGTAATCACCACATGAAGTATAAAACATTAACAAACATGGTCATTAGGCTAAATGCACGTATTTTAAAACTAGTATATACATAGTCGATAAACAATAGTGAGAATACAAAATGTGAATCCATATGAACATGGGTGTATCTCAAAAACTATCTTTGTATATCACATGTCAATAACATTGCATTTAACATAATGAGCATTAAAATCAAAATATGCTAAAAACATCAATAATAAAACAAGTAAATATAAAAAGGGAGTTTAGAGATAGTTACCAAACCATATGAAATATTTTCTAAGTTTTCAAACATGGTGGTCCTACCGCCAAACTTTTTGATAGCGATGCATCAATTTGATATGTCCATTTACCTCCACATGCATCCACCACTAAGGCACCAACCCTCTCACGTTTTCTGAGAGCCCACACCTACATCAAACACAAGAGGTGAGAATTTTGGTACCCATATCATTTTAGGTCCACAGGGGTTAGAAACAATTGGAACCCAAACATTATTATTTGAAAATTTTAAAGAATTTATCTTATCAAAATAAAATTTTGCTAAATGGCCTTTGCGACCATAATGTGTACATTTGTATACTCTAGCATGCATATGCATGGTGTGAGTGTGAGCATAGTATGCATATATATGCCGTGGGGTTTGTGCATGAACATGTGGAATTTGTTTCTTGCGAAACAAGATTTTCAATTTAGAATGGTTAAATGCACAATTGATCAAAGTTGAGCTCAAACAATCAATTTTATTTTTCAAGACATGAATCTCATTTTATCAAAAGAAGGTGCAACATTATTAGCATGATAGACATGACAAGAATGAGAATCAGAATTATTTTTCTTTTTAAAAATATCTTCTTTTTTCTTTTAAAATAAATTTCCTTTTCAAAGAGTTATTTTCATTTAAAATAATTTCCTTTTCCACAAAAATAATTTCTTTTTCAAAGATTCATTTTTTTTTAAAAACACTTTAAAATTTATTTTGAAAAGAATCTTTTTCTTTTAAAATGAAATCATTTTCATTTTTCAATCTTTTATTTTTCATTTTAAGCAAACCATATTTTTCAAGAAGTTGTTGATAAAATAAAGCAAGCTCATCATAATGCATGTCAACGTCTTCATCAAGCTCGGACTCGGAGATTATCTCAAGGGGGTGGGGTCATCCCCTTGGACCATGTAACACATGTTGGAAGCATTACTTTCTTCATCCGAGTCACTCCCCGTGTAGTATTCTTTTTGTTCACCAAGGGAGATAAGGGTGCTCCATACTAAAAAAATCAAATCAAAGTTAGCAATCCTAGATAAATATTCATCATTTAGGGTAGATTTTAAAATATGGATGGCTTTTGCATTAGCCTCAAGGTTTTTGCCATTTATGAAATATGAATCTTTAATAGTGGCAAAATAAACATGAATCCCTAGGGCTTTAAGGTACATTGACATCTTAACTTTCCAAGTTTGGATGATAAGAATATGAAACATGGGAGGTGTTATGAAGTCCATGTGTGTGTAAACAAAATATTGTGATTAGCAAAAATAAGGATATTTAACTCTAGGCTGTTAGACCCAAATCAAGAGCATCAAGCTCTGATACCACTTGTGATCACCTAGAGGGGGTGAACAGGTGACAAGCTAATTAAACGAAAAACTAATTCAGAATTAAAAACTATTTATGCAAACTAAAAACTATTACACTACACACAACTTATAACACAAGAGTGTAACTGAATTCTTGGTGAAGGGCTCAGGACTATCTCCTCAAGATTCCTTTAGATTAAGAGTTGAGGTGCTACTATGACTCTCTTGTTGAATACAAATGTAAGCAAACAATCCCAAGCATATAACAATTAAGCACAAGTATATCAAGCATATAAAGATATGAACAATATAAGTATATAAGATAAATAGACACAAGTGTGAGAGAGAGAGAGAGAGATGAACAATCGTAAATACGGGAGATCTGTTTTGAGATTCGAGCACACTTGCTCTACGTCCCCACCTTCAACACTATGAAGAATTTTCACTATAACGATCCCGCAAGATCACCTGGTGTCGCAACACCTGCAACGAGCTCCCTCAAGAAATCTTGGACCTGCAAGTCCCTCACTTATTCCTGCAAGAATAAAACACGCAAGCATACTTGCTTGCCGAGGCCGTACCTCTACACCGTGCCCCCACAAGAACTCGTCACAACACGAACCCACAAGTTCCCCTCCTCAAATACAAAGATGTAAGCTTGATGATCTCTACACTTTGATCACCAAAAATACTCTCGCAACAAATGATCCCTAGAGGATAAATATAGCAATGGATGGTTCAAGTTTGTGTGAGAAAATAAGGTAGATTGAGTGGTGGAAAGCTCAAGAAATTTCTTTTGAAAACACTCTTTAAAAGCCCTCCTTTTGATATAGAATTTTTAGCTTAAAAATATATGGAGAAAAATCCTAAGTAAGATGGGAAAAACTGGCTTTAAAACTTCTCCAAAATCTTGTTCAAAACTGGTCAAGAGAACCCCATTTTATAGGGTTCAGAAAACTAGCCGTTGGGCTCAGTTTTCTGGCCAAACTGACCGGCCGGTCGACTGGCCAACGGTCATATTTATCACCGTTGGGGTTACCGGTCGACCGCACCCAGGTCAAAGACCTCTTGGTCGACCGGTTGATCGACGGAGGCAAGAGCTAGAGAGCACTGCTCTCTGGCCGGTCGACCGCTCGGTCGACCGGGGCCAGATCCAGAGAGCAAGCTCTCTGGATCGGTCGACTGGCCCTCAAGCCAGGGCTTGTGCATGTCTCTGTGCACATCGTTCAACCGATCGGTCGACCGCCAGAAGCCCAAGGTCACGGTTTAAGGGATTTAAAACTTGATCTTTTAATATCCTTTAAAATCCCATCACATAAAATCTGAAAAAATAAGTTCATTGAAATACTTTAAATTACAAATATGTGAGATCAAAAATCAACACATATTACAAACATATTGAACTATTTTGCAATAAATAATTTTAGCCTTAAACCAAAAATGGTATTTTTCAAAAATAAACTTCTAACGAGAAATACGATTTTTTTCAAAACTTGTTCAAATAAAAAACAAGATATATTAAATACTTTTGAAACTCAGTGTGTATGGATATGATCCAATACACATATAAGATGAAATATCTATATTTTTGACATTAAGCTCTAAAATAAGTTTTGACCTAAACAAAACTCAAACACATGATATAGACAAATCAAATAAGTTTTTCTAAACATTTGAACCATTAATATGTATGGATGAATCCAAAACATATACAAAGCATATAAACTTGTTTTAATGAACTCTATTCATGAAACATAAAGATATCTACTTCGAAACTCAAAACCAAAACGGTATTTTCTAAAATCAAAATTATTCTTATGAAAATATATATAAATTTTGTGTGTATATATGAGCTTAAGCAATCCACAACTAATCTATCTTTTACATTTTATCCTAAAATAAAAATATTAAACACTTACAAACACTAGACTCAAGTCTTGAAAATCTTCTTCTTCATCTTGACTTGGTCCAAACCTTTGATTCATGAGTTAGACTCCTCTTGAGTACTTGATGCGATTTTGATGCACGAGCTCTTAAATCAACACGTGCTAGCTTCAAACTTGACTTCGAATCTTTCGTTGAAGCTAAACACTAACTAAGATCATGATCAAATATCTGAAACTATATAAACATAAGATCATTAGTACTATAACTATATGAGTTAATCATCATCAAAACTAGAGTTATGGTCCTTTGGGCCAACAGTATCCTCTCAAACAAAAGATGATAAAAGGATATAGTTGCATTGTAACTCAAAAACAAAAAGCCATACATGAAATTATTTGAAAAACAAGAAGGGATGTGTGTTATTTATAAATATATAAGGATATATATGCCTGGACCTTTTTCCTTTGGGGCATTTCGTTTCAGCCGCCCATGTCAAATCGTAATTAGCAAAAAAAACTCACTCTAAAAATTTAATCCGCTTCAATAGCTTCTTTTTTTTAAAGAAAGGGCGTGCGCCCACGTGTGAAGCGTAGAAATACTACTGAGAATCACATACCAATATGATGAACACAAAAGCGTTATTGAGCACACTTTAGAGCTGTGAAAAAGACTTAAATACCTCCTCGCAGTATTAAGCTGAGCACTAAGACCATGATCACAGTTCTCACAAAAATGTTCTATTTCTGAATCTTTATTAGGAATGAGATCATGATCGCAGTCCTCACAAAAATGTCATATTTCTGAGTTTACAGGATTGCGATCATGATCGCAGTCTACTTTATTAGGATTGTGATTATGATCATAGTTCTCACAAAAATGTCATATTTTTAAGTTTTTATAGGACTGTGATCATGATTGCAGTTCTAAAAAAATGCCTTATTTTTTAGTCTTTATTAAGACTGCGATCTTGATCACAATCCTCACAAAAATACCCTATTTTTGAATTAGATTCTTTCCCTGCTATGTGATCGATTCTATTTGCTCCTTTCTATCATCTCGAGACCGAGATCAAATAATTCATGGTACTAAAGCCGCTCGTGACGAGACTCACCTGCAATGGAAAGCACGCTTCCTTCAGGCCATGCGGTGAAAAACAACGCCTGAATCAGAGAAAAGGGTAAAATGGAAATAAAATTATTTTGGAAGAAGGATCCAATGTGTCTATCTGCTTTTTGCTGACAAGAATGAGGCTGATGCCAAATAAATTATGAAACTGAATTTTTCCTAATTATGTTAAGAAATAGGTGACTGTAGCCAATTTTTCCTTTTCGTTTTTATGAAAGGGTTTATTTGTCGAATAACAAATGTACCTTAGCCACTAGCTGAGAGAGTCTCTCAGCTGGCGATGACATATTTTAATCTCTGCCATAGGTTTGAATATCTACCACAAAACTTGGATAATCTTCAAAAAGATCCCGCTTTTCAAGAGAAACTAAAATTAATAAAAGACTGATTTTCTAAAATAACAGTTTTCTTGGGATGAACTTTATATTCTCTATCATTATTTTCACTCTCAACACTTCTTCTCTCTATCTCGCACGCGCTTTCAGATCTGAATTTTGATTTTTCAGACAACCTCGATTTCAAAAAAGTGGGATTAGATTTAGATCTTGAATTTGCAGAAAACCTCGATCGTAGATTTCATCTATCGATCTCCATCGATCTCTCAATCTCGATCATATATCTCCATTTATCAGATCTCTGTCGTACTGTACCTCAGCACCCCCTACTTTTTTATGTCGATCCCCAATGATAATTCCTCTCAGGCGGCACCATCTAGTTGCCATCTCAGCCCACTCTCTCCTCAACTTAATATGAATCAGGTCTCTTCAAGTACAACTGTATCAATAAACGCAGCAACAATAGCAATATAAAGAACTTTGGATGCTGAGAAGAGGTTAATTTATTTTTTTAATATTTGTGTATTATTTATGTATTATTTATGTCATTGTTGTTCGCAGTCCTCACAGAGGAAAAAATTATGTTTTTGTTGAGGTTGCGACTTCTGGTCGCACTCAGAAGATTCATATGAAGAATGCGACCTTGATCACAATGCTTATAAACAATCTTTTATTTCTTTCTGTATTGATAATGCGACCTTAATCGCAATCCTAAAGTTATTTGAGTAATTATTGATTACTTTATTATTCACAAATATTAAAAGTTTTTTTATGAATGTGACTAAGGTCGCAATTCTAAATAAAACAATTTTCAATTATTATTATGATCGTGACCTAGTCGCAGTCCTTTGGGATATGAATTTTCATCACAGGGTAATAAACTGTGACCTTAGTCTCAGTCTTTGATTATGTCATGACTGCGACTTTAGTCATTAAGATTGCGATGTTAGTAACAATCCTTTATTATATTAGGACAGTAACCCTGTCTCGCGGAGTCCTTCATTATATTTTGTCCTTTAATCCAATAAGTTTTGCATGGTTATAAACTAAATGAGCTTATTTTTTGTAAGAAATGAATTTGCTTGGAGACACATCTGGATATTAACAATAAGTAGGTGACGGTTCAGTTTTCGAAGAAGGGATAAAAAGCAGTTAAATATTTATTTCTTTCATTATGGCGGGAAAACCCCGAGAATATTTTGTTTTTCAGAAATTTATGGCATGATTTCAAATTAACTTTTAATGACTCTTTCTTTCCAGATATTTTTTAATTTTAATATGGTGCATCACTTTACTTTATCCTGATTAGATTTACTAGTGTTTTTATGAGGACTGCGACTAAAGTCGCAGTATCAAGTTTTACAAAAATTTATTGACTGTGATTATGGTTGCAGTCATAATATAGTATTTGTAGTTGTGTTATATAAAGACTGCGATCACGGTCGCAGTGCTAACCTATATTTTGAGAATATCTGAATGTTGTTAGACTGCGACCCGTGTCACATTTTATAAACTAAAAAAACGATGTAATGTGTGGATTGGGGATAGGATTGTGACCATAGTGTTGGCCAAAGGCCCATCACTCTAGTTTTGATGATGATCAACTCATGTAATTATGTTTACTAATGATCTTGTGTTTAATTAGTGACAGATTTATGATCAAGATCTTAGTAGGTGTGGAGCTTCAAAAAAGGATTTAAAGTCAAGTTTTGGAGCTAGCACCGGTTGATTCACGAGCCTATGCATCAAGACCACATCATAAGTTGAGCTCGTTGGATCGTGTTTGGACCAAGTCAAGAAGATGAGAAGACTTCAAGTGAAGACTTCAAGAAGTTGAAGACTTGTGTCTAGGTATAAGATTTTGTTTTTGTTTTAGTTAAAAATGTAAAGGATAGAATAGTTGGTGGATTGCTCAAGTACATATCACACACACACTCTTGATTTTATTGTCTTTTCATAAAAGAATTTTCAGTTTAGAAAAGACTTTCATTTTGGAAAAATACTATTTGATTTTTGGTATTCCTTATGTATATGATTTAACCAAAATCATTTTTAGAGCTTAATGTCAAAAACATAGATATTTCATCATGATTGTGTAGTGGATCATATCCATACACTCTATGCTTTAATAAGTTCAAAATATCTTGTTTTTGTATTTGGTAAAGTTTTGAAAAAATAAAGTTTTAGAAAATACAAGATTATCTCTAACAATTTTTCTCCCAAGTGCTGACCCAGAACTGGCTGACAGGCCAGATCGGTAGACCGGGCGGTAGACCGACGTGCACAGAGCCGTGCACGTCTGGCAGTTCAGTGGGCGGGTCGACCGGAACTGAGAGCGGGTCGACCGGCGGGTCGACCGGAACTGAGAGCAGTGCTCTCTGTTCTTTTGGGTCGACCGGCGGGTCGACCGGTAGGCTCCAATGGTCGGATTTTTGACCGTTGGCGGTCGACCGGCGGGTCGACCGGCAGGTCTGACAGACCCCAACGGCTAGTTTTTCCTAGCCTATAAATTTGGGGGTTTGGTCATTGTTTTGAAATAAGATTTTAGGAGAGCTTTGAGCCAGTTTTTCCCACTCCATTAAAAGAGTTTTCTCCACAAATTGAGAGCTAATTCTTCCAATCAAAAGGGGAGTTTTTATCAAGAGTGTAAAAGTGATTTCTTTGAGTTTTCCTCCACCACTCTCATCCTTGTTTTTCTCACAAACACTTGAGCAACCCATTGAGCTATTCATTCTATAGGAGTGTTTTTGTGAGAGTGTTTATTGGTGATCAAAGTGTTTAGATCACCAAGAGATCATTTCTTGTACTTTGAGGAGGCGGACGTGTGTGTCCGCGTTGTTTCGAGTTCGGGTGCGAACTCCGTGTTTGAGGTGCGGCCTCGGCGAGCCGGTGGGCTTGCGTGTGTACGGACTAGGGAGTCCGAGAGTTGTAGGTGTTGCGGCACCGGGTGATCCATTGGGATCGATCATAGTGGAAATCCTTCGTGTGTCGAAGGCGGGGATATAGAGCAAGGGTGCTCGAACCTCGAAACAAATCCCTTGTGTTTGCTATTGCTCACTCTCTCTCTTCTTTGTCTTTATATCTTGCATACTTTTATTGTCTATCTTTATATGCTTGATATATTCATTTGTGCTCATTGATATACATGCTTGGGTTGTTTGCTAACACTTGTATTTAACCAAGAGAGCCAACGCGGCACCTTAACCCATTCAAGGGGAATGTAGAGTAGTTTGTCCGGAGCCCTTCACGGCGAATTCGGCAACACTCTTGTGTTATACGTGGTGTTTAGTTTAAATAGTTTGTTTAGGTCATAATTGTTGACACTTAAAAAGACAAGATTCTTATTGGTCTGAACAATGTCTAAACTTGTTGACGTTTACAAAAGACAAGTGACAGACGAGCCGAAGACCAGTTTTCACCCATCTCCAAGGGACAAGGAAGCAACTTGGACTCCACTGATCCAGCAAGCAGACAGTGAACCGGATTATTTCTAAACAGACCTCAGCAGGTCTAAGGTGCTAGCACTTAGCATCGCATGAGCCCAAAGGGATAGCCTCGCCTGAGAGGCTAACATCACTCGACTTCGCCTTGAAGCCATCCAAAGCCTCGCCAAGAAGCCAACTGACAGCTTCGCCAAAAAGCCTCTTTTTCGGACTTCTCCAAGAATTGCCTCTAGCTCCGCCACAAGCTCAATACGGGCAGCGCTGCTATGAATCTGTCACGGTCAACCTTTGACCAATCAGATCTCCGGATGAGATCGGATCCAATCAGATCAAATCCAATTAAGATCAAATCAGAGATCAAATTTGGCAGTTGATTGCCACAATCTCTTGACTCTTCTAAAACGAGTAAGAGGATCAGGGAAAATCTTCCAACGATATGGAAAGGATCAAAACAGATCAAGAGGATCAACCGACCTGCCAATTCTAGCTCCGCAGAAGCTATCTTAGCCTCGCAGCAAGGCTACTTTTCAGATTTAAACAGATTCGATTCAATCTGTTTCCATATCTTCAAGAGACGATTATACCCTTGCTCTCCCTATAAATAGCCCGCCAGGGGTACAAGGAGAGAGAGGAGGATCGATCGATCAAGACACAGAGGCATACAAGAGGACTCCACAAGCAGAGGCTTCTTCATAAGCACCGTGCGCTCTCGAATTCAGAGACCTTTTTAGAGAATTGCTTTCTCTATCCAGGGTGCTGATACCCTAACATCGTCCTTCTTCTCAAGGAATCTCCGGAACCAGGCGAGAAGGAATTCCTAATTGAAGGCGATTTTGAGAAGTAGCAAGAGGGTTCTACCAACCTTCTATTCTCTGATTCCCCGAACCAGGCGAGAAGGGAATCTCATCGCTCGCATCGTCAAAGGGACAAAGTGGTCGCGCGCTGACCAGACTCCTATCGGCACACTTCTCCAGAATCTCTGAGGAGATCTACTTGTAATCTTTTTAAGAATACTTGTACTTTAGCTCCTCAACCCTTTTTTGTAAGTTTTCCCCCTTTGCAAACATAATGGAAAACAAGATGGCGACTCCGCTGGGGATTGTATTCTCCACTGCCGAGAATCAAGTGTCGCAATGCGACGAACAGACCTTCGGGTCTAACTCTGAATTCAGAATTGCCGGTGCAGCCAGAGTTTCTCTGGCTAAATCTTCAAGGAAAGTCTCTGCGGAGACTGAAAAGGTTCTCTACCAACCTACTGCGATTATTTGGCGCAACAAGGAAGCACGTCCGCAGTCTGATTCCTTTACTTGTGAGAACTTGGTGGTTCAATTCGATCAAGGAAGATTTGAAGAAGTCCTTTCTGGGGGTGGCCCAATGCTTCGAGCACGGAAGCATAGGAGGGTTTCCACGACCAAGGTTTCAAATCAGAAACCGGAAGCAGAATTCTGCCAACACCCCTCAGCCTCGTGTGTGGCTAATCAGGTTCCTTGCGAACCTAAGTCTCCTCTGTCAAGGCGGATATGGAAGCCTAAACAGAAGTCTTCAACCGAAGCTTCAGGCGTAGCAACGCCTAAACCGTGCCTCTCCCGCGAAGAGTAAGGCAAGATGCCTGTCTGCTCCAGTCATAAAGTTACGACGGCAATCATACCGTCGTCCAATTCAAGGGCAGCGATGCCTCGCGCCGGCCTCGTTCTCATGAGCAAAGCCACTGCACCACAGCGTACGCGCAGGGTTCATGACCGCAAAGCCGAAGCCAAAGTACCATCTAAGGCTAATTGCCTTCGCAGCAGCATAGCGGGTAAAGCACCGCAGCGTGCTCCGCTTTCCAGTGCGTCAAGCACTAAGTTCGCGTCTAATGGCGAAGCTAGAACCAAAGCATTATTCAGTGCTAATCCCATCTACAGGGATAAAAGAAGCAGGACATCGCCCTATGTGCGACCCAAAAGAGCCTTCGCGCTCGATTGCAGGGACCCAACCGGGTTCGATTTGAGGAAATTGTTGACAGATAGACAAACCTCTTCCCCCTGTTGTCAACAAGTGGGATGTCAGCTGGTGACACTCCACTCGGTCCATTGCCGGCTGGGACCAACTTCCACCACGCCTCCAAGACGACGGTCAGCTTTCGATCGACTATCGGTACAAGTCCCGGTGAAACATCGCAAAAGGAGCATCTCGCGAGATCTACCCTCGGCATCTGTCAACATGACCGGAAGAGGACAAGAGTCCCCAGATCCAGACTACAGCCCAGGCTTAGGCGAAGTCTTGGTGCATGAGGAAGGTGTTTTCCGAAACACCAGATCCAGGGTGGCGATACCCCACACTTATGAACAGCCTTCTTCCTCAACGGCCCTAGCCCCGCCAGAGCCCAGGAGATCACTCCAATCATCAGACGAAGAAGATGAAGATAGTGGGTACGCCTCTTCGGCGACAGTCAGTTCGGTGCGAACAGACAGAGCATCAGTCAATATGGCTGATAACGTCAACGACGATCTTCGTCGGCGCCTGGAAGCTCAGGAGCAAACTTTCAGAACTCAGCAAGAGGCCCTGGACAATATTCAGCAGATGCTCGCTCGACTCCTCAATAACCGGAATAACAATGATGCCGGGAGCAATCACGATGAGGAGGAACACTTCAGCAATGAGCAACCAAAGCCGGAGAAATCCAAGGAGGGTTCTTCCTTAGACACCGAAGTCCTTAAGGGCCTCCAAGCTCAAATCGCATCCCTAGCTCAGAGGGATGAATTAAAGAAGGTAGGGGCAGTCCGTCCTTATCCGCTGGAGTGGGATTCGGTGCCATATCCACCGAAGTTCAAACCGCCAACGCTGCATACCTATGATGGAAAGAGCTCGCCAAATCAACACATCTACTACTTCCGGTCTCAGACTGGTAATGTTATAAGCAATGACGCCGTCATGGCAAGGCTGTTCATTGGCACCTTAAAGGGGGTGGCATTTGACTGGTTTCGCAGTCTTCCCTCGGGCTCTATCAACTCCTGGATCGATTTGGAAACTCGGTTCCTCTCTCGTTTCTATGAGGACGATACCGAAGTGACCATGGACAAACTCCTCTCCACTGTGCAGAGGAAGGGCGAATCTGTCCGTGACTACATTGAACGGTTCAGAAACTTATCCTTGATGTGCCCAGCAGGGATGCCATTACCCATGCTCTTACAGACATGCAGACACAACTTCTTAGACCAAGTGGAAGTTCGCATGGGGGCTGTCAAAGCCCACACCTGGAAAGAATTGGTCGAACAAGCTGAGATAGCCGAGAAGTCGGCTAAAAAGTTCGAACCATCCGCCCCTAGAGGCAAGTGGGGGATGAACAACAAAGGGCATGGCGACCTACCGCAATCTTCTCAAGCTAAAGGCAAAGAGACTATGTCTGTGGAACTATCCGGAGATGTGCAGTCGAAGGCCAAGAAGAGCGGCTTCGACAATCAGGAACCTAAGTTCCCTCCAAAGCAGTACTCGTTCAAAGACGATCAGGTGGTCACCATATTCCATCTGCTCCACAAAGGGAACAAAATGAAGCTGCCAGATGCTCGGCGTCCCAATGAGATAGGGCGTACAAACGACCCTAAATACTGCCTCTACCACAGGATGGTCCACCATCCTACTGACAAGTGCTATGTCCTCAAGGATAGAATTCAAGCCTTGGTCGATGCTGGAGTCCTGACACTGAAGACGGAGCAGAAGAAAGTCACTGCCAATATGGTGACTCTTGAGTTCGGCAAAGCCCCGAAGATCACAGTTCCTGACGGGACTTATGCAGCCCCTGCGCCACGGTTGGAAGTCAAGCATCCTCCAGGTATAGCTCAACATAATAAGGGTCTTGTTCCCTTAACATTGGAGACAGGGGAAGTCATGTGGATACATCCAGACCTCGTCCAAGACGTACAGCGGGATCCAAAGCAGCCCGATTCAAAGGGCAAGTCTTGCAATGTCATCTCCATCCTGCCAGACGACGGCAATCTTACATCGGCTTCCCTCAGTGATTCAGAAGGAGAAAAGCTTGCTTGCGCAGCGCAAGCCGATACGCCCCAACAAACGGGCACCCGATCCGGAAAAACCATACTTGAGGCAGTATGAAAAGTCTACTGACGAGATACAACAGCAAACGATGTCAGTACAAGTACCAGCATCTACTCCAATCCCAGCCAAAGGGAAAGAAAAGCCTAAGGAGGTACGATTCGACCATGTGTTTAAGAAACCACCAGGCCAAGGGTTTGATACGCCCTTTCGGTTTGACATATTGGCTCAGCTGGCCAATATCCCAGCTCGTATCACTATACACGAGCTCCTTCGCCTCTCAAAAGAGACAAGAGAAGCACTCAGGGATGCGCTAGCCAATTCAGAATCCTTTCTGACATGCATGCCTGAAATCCCTAATGATGACGCTCAGTCTTCCTGCCCAGAATGTCATCATACACAATCAAAGGTGCCCGTTATTACCTTCACAGCGGAAGATATGCTTCTCAAAGACAACAAGCACGATCGACCTCTGTACTACACCGGATATATCGGTTCAACATGCATTGAGAGGGTACAAGTCGATCCGGGGTCTGCACTCAGCATCATCCCCAAAAGGCTTCTCTACTTCCTCGGCATACCATTGTATAGGTTGTCCGCAACCACTACTACAATATACGGTTTCAACGCCGGGAGCAGTCATCCACTGGGGAAAATCCGACTCCATTGCAGAATCTGGAGTCTGAAGTCAGAAGTGACATGCTACGTCATTGATGCTGACACATCATATAACCTGCTGCTAGGACGACCATGGATCCATGCCAACTGGATCGTCCCTTCCACCCTCCATCAATGCTTCAAATATGTTGAAGATAATGCGACAGTACGAACTGTCTTTGCTGAGAGACAACCATTCAAAGGAGTGGAAAACTACTTCACTGACGCTCTCCTATATCAAGAGGCCGGTGGAGCACTTAAAGAATCGTTGCCGGACGATGATGAAAGTGGCAACGAGGCGGATTCAGAATCCGAAACAGGCATGCCAGCCATTCTGATTGGTGAACCAGTTATAGCATGTCTCAATAACCCCCTATGTAATACTCCTTCAGAGGATGAAGGTGAATGGGTAATCAATGATAATATTTCTTTCGATTATCCTGCGAGTATTGGGTCGATTAAATCCATTACGGATAGCTCTCTGCACATGCCTTTACACAAGCCAAGTGCGTCCAGTACGCCCATGGAATCCGCAGAAGGAGCTGTCTTGGTGATCCCGCCATCCAAAGAAGGTCAGTTACCGATAATCTTCGGTAGAACCCAACCACGGGGACCCGTGGTCACAGATTCAAGTTCAGACTCAGACACTCCACAATTCTTTCATTACGCGCGGCCAGCGCGCTATATTATGAAGAAAATGGGGTACGACTTGAAGCATGGAGCAGGCCTGAATTTCGGAAAAGGAAGGCGCGGTTTGATGCGGAACTTTGTGCCTAAAGGGAAGCCTGTAAATTACTATAATAGTACACGCAGGGGGTTGGGTTACGTCACGCCCACATCGCTAGCAACGGTTCAAGCCAAGGACGATGGATCAGCTCCATCACATTCGGCTTCATCCTCCGAATGGGACTCCGATATCAGCATAGGAGGAATGTTCAAGGACCTCACTGCTAATATGACCTCAAGCAGTCAATTGGAGCCTGCAGAAGCCACTGATGAGGAACCATGGGCCCAGCAATTAGACCTTCAATGGAAAAAATGATTCGAACTGCGCGAGCCACCTACTGAAGATAAGGTGATGCAGGTCAACTTGGGTAGTCAAGACCATCCTAAGCCCATCTTTATAAGTGAAAGCCTATCACTTACAGAAAGGGAAGAATGATAATACTCGTAAGAGAGTATATAGACGTCTTCGCATGGAGCTACGAAGACATGCCCGGACTTGATCCACAGGTCGCTATGCACCGCCTAAACATCAAGCCTGACGTCAAGCC
Organism: Agave tequilana; assembly: GCA_038442645.1. Classification (NCBI taxonomy): domain Eukaryota; kingdom Viridiplantae; phylum Streptophyta; class Magnoliopsida; order Asparagales; family Asparagaceae; genus Agave; species Agave tequilana. The sequence continues at coordinate 51,056 of JAVJIF010008824.1, forward strand.
AGTCAAGCAGCAACAACGTCGGTTTCGTCCGAACATTATGGAAGCTATTGAAGCCGAAGTTCACAAGCTCATTGCATGTGGCTTCGTCCGGGAGGAGCAACAACCAGATTGGGTGGCTAATATAGTCCCCGTCCTCAAGAAGAACGGGAAAATACGGATCTGCATCGACTACCGTGATCTCAATACGGCCTGTCCCAAGGATGAATTTCCGCTGCCCATCACCGATGTCATGATTGACAACATATGCGGGTTCGAAAGGATGTCTTTCATGGACGGTTTTTCAGGGTACAACCAGATTAAGATGTATCCCGACGATGAGAAGCATACTTCGTTCCGAACACCATTGGGGGTATACTGCTACACTGTAATGCCCTTCGGACTGAAGAACGCCGGATCAACCTATCAGCGGGCAATGAGTATGATCTTTCGCGATCATCTCCGAAAAACGGTGGAGTGCTATGTTGACGACATCGCCGTCAAAAGCCGCAACAAGAATGAACATCTTCGCGACCTGAGAACGATGTTCGACATAATGCGGGCTCATCAACTGAAAATGAACCCGACAAAATCCTTCTTGGGAGTGTCAAGCGGCAAATTCCTTGGGTTTATTGTCACATCAAAAGGAATTCATCTTGACCCAGACAAGGTCAAAGCTATTCAGAGCATGCCTCCGCCAAGAAACCTCAAAGAGCTCAGAGGCTTGCAAGGCAGGCTGGCCTATATCAGAAGATTCATCGCAAATCTCTCAGGCCGCTGTCAGCCGTTCACCCGGCCCATGAAAAAGGGTACTTCCTTCGTATGGGATCAAGCTTGTCAGGAAGCTTATGAAGACATCAAGAGGTACCTCACAAAGCCTCCAGTCTTAGTGGCCCCTACATCAGGGAAGCCATTCCTGCTTTATGTAAAGGCTATGGACTACTCCCTCGGTGCCCTCCTCGCTCAAAAGGACGACAATGGCCACGAGCAGGCCATTTATTATCTGAGCAGAACTCTCATAGGAGCGGAATCTCGCTACAACCCTATCGAGAAAGAGTGTTTAGCTCTCGTCTTCGCTGTCCAGAAGACACGACATTATTTGGTCGGCCAGGACCATACATGTCATCTCCAGAGTAAATCCATTGCGTCTTCTTATGACGAAGCCAGGATCATTGAATTCAAGATTGGCTAAGTGGGCACTTTTATTGTCTCAATACGACATGATCTTCACGCCTCAGAAGGCGGTTAAAGGCCAGACCCTTGCAGAATTCTTGGCTGCTCATCCAGTTCCGGAGCATTCAAAACTTCACGAAGACATCCCTGATGAGGTCTTCGAGTCTAATGCAACCTCAGAAGAGGAAGTATGGCAGGATGGAGCATCGCGAATGGGCCCTAAAGGCAAGATTATTGCCGGAGTGGGGGTTGTGTTTATCTCCCCACAGAATCATGTCCTGCCCAGAGCATTTTCTCTGACAGAATCGTGCTCCAACAATGTAGCAGAATATAATGCTCTGCTCATTGGTCTACAGCTCGCCCATGGAATGGGGGTACGCTACCTCGAAGCTTATGGCGATTCAAAACTGATCATCAATCAAGTTAAAGGCGAATACGAAGTCCGCCATGAGGACTTGGTGCCCTATTACCATACAACCATCGAATTGGCTAACCTATTTGAAGGTTTCTACATCGGGCATGTGTCTCGATCTCAAAATACCAAGGCGGACGCTCTTGCTGCGTTAGCAACAACGCTAGCCTTGCCAGCCGACACCGAGTACCACCTCACAGTCGCAACTCGACATCTTGTATGCTTCAAGCACATGCTAAGAACTCGAGAAGTCTATAATGTCTCCATGGATCTTGAACCAAGAGACTGACGCTTTCCTCTCATCGACTATGCTTTGCACGGTCTGCTTCCAGACAATCCTAAAGAAGCGGCATCTATCAGACGAAGGTCTCTCCGTTTCTACTACGATCCGACTCTGAAAACACTTTATCGTCGTTCATATGACGGTGTCCTCCTCCGTTGCCTTTCTCATTTAGAGGCACAGGAAGCGCTTAAAGAAGCGCACGACGGCACTTGTGGAGCTCATCAGCCAGGTCCAAAGCTTAAAGACAGGTTGCATAGGCTAGGATATTATTGGCCAACTATGATAGCCGACGCCATCCAATATGCACGAAGGTGTAAAGCATGTCAGATTCATGCAGACTTCATACACCAGCCCTCGGAGTTGCTCCACCCGACTGCTGCTTCATGGCCATTTGAAGCATGGGGAATAGACGTCGTAGGGCCAATCAGCCCTTCTTCGACAAAAGGTCACCGGTTTATCCTAGCAATAACCGACTACTTTTCAAAATGGGCGGAGGCTACACCACTAGTTGAAGTCAAAACCTCCAATGTGGTTCACTTTATCAAGCACCACGTCATCCATCGATTTGGTGTCCCTAGGCGGATCATCCACGACAACGGTCCCCAATTCATAAGCCAAGTATTCTATCGGTTCTGCGATAAATACCGAATTCAGAATGTGGCTTTAACTCCCTATAATCCTGCTGCCAATGGCTTGGCGGAAGCATTCAACAAAACAATCATCAAGTTGCTCAAGAAATTCGTCTCCTTGAATAAGCGAGATTGGGACGAAAAGCTCGGTGAATGTCTTTGGGCCTACCGAACCACGGTTCGGACACCGACAGGCAATACGCCTTTTTCTCTGGTATATGGGTGCGAAGCAGTCATCCCGTTGGAAATCCAGATGCCGTCATTGCGAGTGGCTCTGACCACCAAGTGCACATTAGAAGACAATGATCGATTGCGCCTTCAAGAGCTCGAAGCCCTGGACGAGAAGCGGCTCCAAGCGCAGCAGCATATTGAGCTATATCAAGCTCGAATCTCAAAAGCCTTCAATAAGAAGGTCAAACAGAGAGTCTTCCAGAAAGGAGACCTGGTCTTAGCCGTCAGACGACCGATGATTATGACGCACAAGACCAAAGGCAAATTTCAGCCTAAATGGGAAGGACCGTTTGTAATAGAAACAGTCTATTCAAATGGAGCATACCGCCTCACGACTGCAGAGGGCGACCTACTCATGATGCCGATCAATGGCAAGTTCTTAAAGAAGTATTATCCTTAATCAAGGATCATTCTCTTGATCAAGTTAACACTACACCTCTGATCAAGATCTTCGTGTCCAAAGCACACACAAAGAGAGCCTTTCTCTTCCTCCGAGTGAGATCATACAGCCATAAACCAACAGGAACCTGGCCGTGCACCAGTTATCCTAAAGGAGAGTTAGGGTTATGCAGACATTAACCGATGATCCAATATCCTTAACGATTAAGGATAAAGGAAAAATGTTGGCCTGTAAGCCCAACATAAGTCCTCGACAACTCATCATGCTGAGGGGAATAGCATGGCTAGCCCAATTCAAACGGTAGTTGGTAAAGGCATATCAAACCCGTTGACAGCTGGGGGTTTGCTAAAAATCCTAAGGGACCAGTTCCCATTTGATTCCCTCTCCAAAATCACTTACCAATTCTCATCTATAAAATGGTAAGGCCACATATATCCCGCTGTTATGTTAACATTAAACCTCTGACAGCAGTCCCCTCATTTCTCCTCGTGAGAACGAGACCTCCAAAGTCACTTACCAATTCTCATCCATAGAATGGTAAGACCACAAATACATTTTGCTGTTACGTTAACACTAAACCTATGACAGTGATTCCCTCGTTTCTCCCCGTGAAAACGAGACTTTTCCCAAACTCCATTGCAACCTTGAGCTTGGTGGCGTCTCATCCGGTTATGTCATTGCGACCTCTGAACCAACAGACAGCTAAGTCTCAATTTTGAACTTGTTGACATTTACAAAAGACAAGTCTCAATCCCGATACTCGTTGACATTTACAAAAGACAAGTATCACCTTCTCTGAAGCTTGGTGGCTTCTCAACCAGTTATGTCATTGCGACCTCTGAACTGGCAGATAGCCAAGTTTCACCAATTTTTAAGCTTGGTGGCGTCTCATCCGGTTATGTCATTGCAACCTCTGAACCAGCAGACAGCTAAGTCTCAATTCCGAGCCCTGTTGACATTTACAAAAGACAGGTCTCGATACTCGTTGACATTTACAAAAGACGGGTATCATCTATTTTGAGCTTGTTGACATTTACAAAAGACAAGTCTCAATTCCGAGCCCTGTTGACATTTACAAAAGACAGGTCTCGATACTCGTTGACATTTACAAAAGACGAGTATCACCTTCTCTGAAGCTTGGTGGCTTCTCAACCAGTTATGTCATTGTGACCTCTGAACTGGCAGATAGCCAAGTTTCACCAATTTTTGAGCTTGGTGGCGTCTCATCCGGTTATGTCATGGCGACCTCTGAACCAGCAGACAGCTAAGTCTCAATTCCGAGCCCTGTTGACATTTACAAAAGACAGGTCTCGATACTCGTTGACATTTACAAAAGACGAGTATCACCAATTTCTGAAGCTTAGTGGCTTCTCAACCAGTTATGTCATTACGACCTCTGAACTGGCAGATAGCCAAGTTTCATCTACCATTGAGCTTAGTAGCGTCTCAACCGGTTATGTCATTGCGACCTCTGAACCAGCAGACAACTAAGTCTCAACTTTGGGCCTGTTGACACTTACAAAAGACAGGACTCACCGATGCTTGCTGACATTTACAAAAGGCAAGTATCTCCCCTTCAGCCCTGCAAAGGGCTAACCTCAAGATTGCTGACGTCTTAATCGGTTATGTCATTGCGACCTCTGAACCGACGGATAGCCACGTCTCAAAGATTACATCCTCAAGCAAGAACAAGATTGGAGATTCGACAGAAGCCAAAACAAAAGAAAGAATTTCCATTAATTCCAAAAGATATGGGACACATGGAGGCACGTATACAACGACCTACAAGCGTACAATGTACGATCTCAGCCGCTCTCCGAGGGCATTCAGCCTCATCTTCCTGTCATCAGCAGCCTGGGGAAGCGCTTGTGACCTCAGCTCAGCCTCATCAAAGTCCACCGCCAGGGCCAGACGAGCTTCAACTTCCGCCAAAGTTGCCCTCTGTGACAACTCCTGCCGCGCAAACTCCTCACTCTGAGCTCTGAGCTCTTCGAGCCACACAGTTTCCTCAAGACGCACCGGTATGGCCTTGGATAAGAGGAGATTTGCTTTCCTGATCATCTCCTCAGCCTTCGCAATCTTATCCTTAGCGCCAAGAAGAGCACTAGTGGAAGCGTCAATTGCACTTCCAACCTCCGCTTGCCTTGTTTCCAAGGATTTCAAATCAGAAGAAACGGCCTTAGCAGCTTCTTGAGCAGCAAGCCGGGCCTCGTGCTTTCGGGCAACAAGACAAGCGAGCTACTCGTCAGCTAAGGACGCCGGGTCTGAGCGATAGAGACGGCGCCACTCCTCTACAACCTTCTCAAGTTCATCCACCAGGAATTCTAAAGCAGTAGCCTGATGGTACCCCTCAAAGTCCCGAATGCTCTCAATATCACGGGAGAGGACCACCTTCAACTTTGAGAATGGTACAGGCGAGCCCTTCAAACTAGGACGATGGTTCGCTCCAAGCTTTTATAAAAGCTATCGACCAGGTCACCTATGTAATCATTCTCGGCCTCAGCCATTTCGGGCAGGGAGGCAACCTCAGAATAGTCCACCAGCCTGGTCGACGCCGTCGCAGAAGAAGCAGCGGGAACACTGATAGCAGCAGGACTAGCCGAAGGCGACCTTGGCGGAGTCCTCATCGAAACCAGCACGCCAGCCACCGCGGAGGTAGGACTGGTAACCACCTCTTGGGCAGCAGGCTCAACCACCAGGGTTGGAGAAGTAGGGCTTGCGATCACCCTCAGTGCCGCACTCGGCAAAACAGTCCGCACCTCACTTGTTGATGTGATTGGGAGTGAGGATACCTCCGGAACTGTCGTCCCTTCAACCTCTGGTCTTTCAGCTGATTTAGGCTGATAAGAAGGAAGGTCGCCATACAGCGCGTCCAATACAGCAGCATCCGCCGTGGCCGAAGTGCTCATGTCACCCCTCGATCCCTCAGGAGGATCTACCGGCTCCCTTGAAGCTGATGCATCTTGAGGCCGAACACCTGTAACAAGACTGTAGTTAGTCGGGACACTACATACAGAAGAAGCCAAGAGGGTACGAAAATACCAAAGGATGATGTTGCCTCGAACATCTCGTCGGCCGCACCGGTCTCCAGGGGCTCCATCGGAAAATTTTTACCTGAATCAGCACGAACAACCGGCTCGCTTTCGCTTGCCGAATATCCTGTAGACCACCCGATAGAGCTCGACGCCTCAGGACTTCTTTTAGAAGTCCCAACGCCTGAAGGACCAACATCAGCCGCGCCACTCCCAGACTCTTCCGAGTGAGCAGGGGAACCGGCTGCAGCCCCATAAGTGAATAGGGGATCATAATGTTCCCCTTGTTCTCCAGCTGCCTCAGCTCCTACAATCAAAAAAGATTAATGATAAGTCAATGGGAACGCACAAAAAAGGCGTATTATATGAACAAGGTTAACCTTACCCAGACCTGGAGCGAATTCACCACTAGTCGGTTCAGCAACCGACGGTTCAGCTGCTAATGGGGCAGCAGGAGGAATCGCTGTAGAGGGATAACCCTCTACGACAATCGTAGGAGCTTGGCGACGGGGCTTCTTCACCAATGACTTCCTACGAGATCCGCTACCTGCCCGCTTTCTCTTGAAGTGGACGTCAGAATTCTCTTCTTCCACTCCTCCCGCACGTCGTGGGGAAGATGTCCCCATCACACCAGAGCCAGCCGCATGAGTATCAGCTCCAGCCCCCATCTCGAAGCGAGGGCTCCCTGCATCAGAAGCCTCGCTGTCATCCACAGCGATGAATTCTTCCAAGCCGGGGACACGAACCCGTTTGCCTTCTCTCTTATCAGAGGCTTTCCTCTTCAGTTGCTGAGAGATTAACTTCACACCCGAACTGTTGGCGTTAAATCTAGGAGGTGTGGAGTTGGAAGCCGCGTACCACTGGCAAAAGCACAGGGTCGTCGAGAGGCCGGGATCCTGCAGCGACGTGCGTAGCCACGCCCCAGTGCCATCCGCAGTAAAGAACCGCCAGGCACGGGCCCCATCAATAAGACTCCCCATGAAAGCCAGGTCCGAATTGGGGTTGCCCACATACAGCTGGTCGTACCCGAATTGGCGGGCAAATCGACTCGGGCGTAGGGTTCCAGGTAGCAGGTATCCCCACTCCTGTACAGCAAATGCGAGGGCCGGATGCTGATCAGCCACTCGAAAATGCCCCGACTCATGGGAGACTGCGCCGACTCTGTATCTCGGAATTCCTCGTTGTATCCTGCACCCCGAATACGAGGAAAACAGCGGAACAGGCTATAAGCGTCATAACGACGCACTAACTTACGGGCCTCGGCCACGTAGGTTTTCATCCAAGAACAACCTTCGAATCGACGGAGAAGCGCCGTTCGAACACCCTGCGGAGGGTCTTCCCCAGCTCCAATCAAAGTAGGGCAGTGTAGGGCGAACCACGCCATCAAGTAGGTGTACGGCAGACCCACCCTAGGATTGGGTCCATCGCAAGGAAGGATAGCACTCTTCCCACGTCTTGTCGCCGGCGGCCTGCAGAAAGCCTCCGTTAATGCGCGAAGGCCTCTTTGAATACAGCACACCATGGCCGGGAGAAGACCCAGACGGTGGCCATGGGCCAAGCGAACGGCGGGTAGCAGAACATTCGGATGGACGATGTCACCCGAGGAAGAAGGCACAACACACTTCTTTAACCAGACGGTTAAGAAACCGGCCAGCAGCGCCTTTCGAGACATAGGCCGACGGGCCTGATGGTGAAAGCTCCGAAGGGTATCACCCTTCTCATAGGGACCAGCGTCTTCTGTTACGACGATATCCCTTTGGAGACACATCTCCATCCTTTCAACTATATCGCCATCAGCAACTCCGCGATGAGCTGCTTCAGGAGCATTCTTCATGTCTGGGAACAGGTAACTTCCCCAGCTCTTTAAGCTCTTCGAGCTACCCTTGCCACCACCGTGGATGCTGGAACAGATATGCAAGTGGCACATCAACTCCCGATAAGTCTCGAGCAGCGCAGGCTCCTGTTTCTCCAGAATAGCCAACTTCGCCTCACAGGGAAAGTACTCTTCGTATGGAAGAGACCCGAAAGGCAGAGCAGAGATTTCCCACATCTCATGCAAAGCCATGCCCAACTCGCCAACCGGGGTGAAGAAGGTCCCCGAAGCCGGGCAGTACAACTCAAGGATGGCGTAGAAGCACGCCACCTTCATCTCAATGCCGTAGCAGGTCGCCCTGACGGCCTCATAGAGGTTCAGCTCCTCTAAGTCCTCCTCGAAGTGAGCGAGGAAATAGTTGGTCAAGTCCTCCCACCATGTCTTAGGAGGATGAACCCAACCGGGAGCCCTGAAGTCAGTGGCAGGGTAGTTCCCGTCAACTGCGCAGAATTGAGTGCCAAAGGTCTGCGCCACAGCCAGGTTCTCTCCCACTGGAAGTTCCCGTGATACCTTCCCAGGGTATAGCCCCATTATGCTGTGGGGAGGGCCCGCCCTCGAATAGCCGGACTGAAAGGTCAATCTCCCAACATGGACGGATTCGACGCTTCGGCTTACGCCCACGCCATCTTCCGAGCCTGAGTCACATTCACAAAGGAAGATAGAGGAAAGTGCCGCTTAGTCGACGGAAGGTAAAACTTCTCGCCATCTAGTTGAAAGATCCATTGTCCTTCGCCTGCCTGCAACTGGCGATCGGGATCGGATGCGGCATCCCCGAGCATAAAATCGGGCTTCCTGTAAGTCCGACGGTCAATATCCTCAAGAGGAGCCGTGGTCAAGATACTCCGCGTGGTCTGCGGATGACCGCCTTGGATGAGTGTATCCCGGACAAGGGAGCTCCGCTCACTGAACAAAGAAGCCTGTCCATGGAATTGCAGGCTGAGGTTACCATCTGCTCCACTAGTCAGCCCAAACAGACTGCTCAGGAGATCGGGAGCGTAATGCACTGCAAAGACAGAAATGAACTATTATTAGTTCAACAATCAAGTGGATACGAAGACATAAAAATTCACTAAGGCATAGCCTCGCTCAGCGGGCAAGGCCAGCAAGGCGATAGTTTCGATGAAGCTTGATCTAGCGGATAAAACTGCATTTTTGCAGAAGGCGTCCAAAGTACCACTTCGCTTAAGCAGGAAGTGGTATAGCCCTAAGGGCTGACGTCATCAAGAGGGCATTATGGTCAAGAGTCACCCTTCGTGGCCATGATTGAAGGAACAGACCTATACCCTGTTCCTCAACAGGATGGAGACGGCCCGAGTAATGGCTTCGTACGGAAGCCTAAGGAAGAACTGTTCGGTTCTTAATTCCCCTGTGCAAGGAAAATAGGGAGGTTCAAGGAAACAAGTTCCCTAATGAGGACGGATCATATTCAATCGTCCTAATCGCCAAAAGTCGGCTCCAAAGGAGAGAGACCACAGTCTCTAATCAGATAGGAAAATCCCTTACCGGTGACCGGTCGCTCGATGACCGGAGGAGGAGGGCCCTCCGCTGCAGAAGTCGCCACTTCTTTTCCCGCTCGTCTTTTGGGCGCCATTGCAGAGCTGCAAGAGTTCTCAAGGTTCTCTGAATGAAGAAAGAAGAGGAAGAGGGAAAGTCAAGAAATCTCTCTGAAAAAAGGAGATCTTTTCCTGCTCAGCCCGATCGGGCTTTTATAGGCCAATCAGCGCCTGAAATAAGGCCTCGAAAAGGGCGTATGCCGCCGTTTCGAATTAATTCGAAACGCCGCCCAAAGCGCCTTCCCGAGAAACGCTGCTTCGATTCCGCTAAGGGTTAACTTCGCCACAAGTTAAAGTGCGGGCTTCGCACAATCCTTCAAGGACTTCGCCGAAAGGTTTACCTTAGCCCTCTAAAAAGGTGCTGACATGCCAGTCTCGCGAAGATCACCCAAAGAAAGGACTATGTCCTTAACTCCGCATACAGTTTAGCCCCGCTATGGCCAAACCCTCAAAGAAAGCAAGCAAAGATCAGATAATCAAGAGATGAACTTTCATTGATTTAAAAGGAAGAATACATTGATATTACATCAAAGTTGTGTTTCATACAACACACCTAGTTGCTCGACAGGGTAATTTGTGCAAAAAGCATACAAGTGGTTTTATCCGCTTCTAAGTCAAACCGACTGGACAAAGGAGGCCTTCCTCCTGCACAAGGCTGTAATCAGTGGTGCCGCAAGGACACGATCATTATTCTCCACAAAAATGGCAGATCTTGCCAGGCCATTTTTGTTGAAGCCTGGCAATAGAAACCTATCGCCGCCAACACGATAGATCACGTATAATGGGAATCGGCAGTGGTACCAGTGATATAACGGGTGTGAGGCCCGCTTTCCCGAAGTGGATCGCCCTTAGAGGCCACCAAAGTTGAAAGTTGGCAATGATGCCAGTGATCTCACAGGTGACGCCCACTACCCCGAAACGGATCATCTCCGACAAAGCGGCTACCAGCCTCACCTCAGAACGAATCATCTTGGATAAGAGGCCGCCAATAGCCTCTGGGGCACGCACCCGCTGCCCCGAATTGTTCCTCCTGCTTAAAAGTAAAGCTTCAACCGGGAAGCATAAGGCAATTTTATGGTTCCTTCCATCAAGTCACAAGATTGGCGAGCATAGCCCACTGCAATGCAAAATCAGAACAGATTAGCAGTTAAGCACAGGAAAGACTGCAAATCAGAATCTCTTGGGTCAAAGCAATCCAATTTCAGTAAAAGCAGAGGACAAGCCTCGCCTGCACAGCACTGATGGGCTGGCTCAACAAACGCCAAGTCCAAGCCTCACCTATATGGCTAGCCAGACTGACCCCGTGGGATGCAGTCTTAGCTCCGCCTATATGGCAAGACTGGCTCAACTATTGAAGAGACCAAGTCCCAAGTTCTGCCTGCGCAGCGGACTCAACATGCAATGATCTTTCTGTGATCAAGTCAGAATGATAGCTTCACTGGGAAGCTATGTCAAGATCCTTCTCTGCAGATCAGTTAAATAGAGAACAAGGGAAGCTAATCCCTAAAGCAGCTGCCAAAGCTAAATCAAGGGAGATGAATTCCCTAAAATCGGTGAAGTCGTTGAACGATCAAGACTTACCGGTCCTTGGCCGGATAATGACCAGAGTGGGCATTCCCACTTGTTCAGAGATCTGAGTATCTCTTTCAAACCAAGAGAAGAGAAGAGAGGCAAAGCACTTCTCTTCAGAGGACCTCAAGTGTCCTATTTATAGGCCCCGTGGCCTGAGCGCTGCCGCCTCAAGCGTGGAAGCACGAGCGCCTTTAAGACATTTATTGCGCCTTGAGAACAGGGACGGCTTCCCTTGGAACCGTGCGAGGGGAGAAAACGTCTCCCTCATAAAGGCACTTATGGCGCCTTGAAGAAAGAGAATATACTCTGTAACGCCCCGATCCTAAAGATACGGAGACGTTATGGCGACGCATATACGCGAGGAAAATACCCCACATATACACGCTAAGCCTAAATTAGCCTAAACAAGCTATAAATCATAACTACAATAATCATCGATCACTGCAATAATACATATTCATGACAATCACAATGATAGCAGATGAATAATGATGGCAAGGAAAATGACAGCTGAAGCGATAAAGGTAAAATCAAGAAATGACAGGAATATAAAAGAGGTGAGGATACCAGAACAGAAGAAAGAGCGTCCAGTACCTCGCAAGATGAACAGTCTCGACGAACACCTGCACATTAGAACAATCGTCCAATATCTGGACGTGCAAATCCAGGGTCGTCAGAAAGCGACCATGGTGAGTGTGTGTGTAAAAGGGGAAAGAGCTCGTGCAGAAGAAACAATGTGCATAAATAATAATAAGAACAACTGCAGACATAAGATAATCAAATAACATGTTACATAAGCAACTGAATAACAATGCAATAATATACATGATAGCAACACGAATAAAGATAGCAAGAATAAGAGTACAGGTACAAGACAAGTAAAGCAACTGTAGCAAATAACGGATGTCTAGATGTATATCCTAGCAATATCACTAATCTAGTATATAATCTGGTCCTGGTTATAATCAAGTGTCTATCATAGTGATATATATAGATATACAATCAGGTGATCACGGTCAGTCACAAAGCATCAACAGTTTATTATTAATTATGTCAGCGAACACCAATTGTCACACGTAATAGACGCATCCCATACTACGCCTACCACACATGCCAATCGATGCCCTAAGTTATTGAAACTGATCGGTTGGAGACATTGTCCATGCTTTAGGTGGGTCCCGTGCATACCGGGACCACGGCCCAGACTCCTGGCGCTGAACAGGACCTACCGCAAGGTAGTCAGGAACATGTAAACAGGAACAGGTACATGTGTAACATGCATAACAGGAACAGGACGGGGTGTCAGTCACCCTACGGGAACCCTGCAGTGGAACCCTCTTTCGGCTGCGCAACCTAAATCCTAGGTCCACCCAAAATACGGACGCTGTCTCCTCCATCAATCTCCCCAAACCCAGTGCAAGTTGTTTGTTATCATGTTTTAATTTATCAAGATTATTTAATATACATGTTACTTAAGTCACTGGGATGACTCAGTGGTAGTCACGGTAACAATAACGACATGTGAAATTCAGGATACCGGTTATAACAGGAGTACAACATGTCAAGTAACAGGATACCGGTATAACATGAATATGTAACAAGTGAACATGCGGGTGTTGTTACCGTGTAATAATATTCCCAGCAAATTCAGTAACATGAACATGATAGTTGTTAGGTAAATATAAGTATAATCAGTCAGGTTCACAGGAAAAACAAGATTATCCAAGATGAGTAATGATCTACTGTCATGAATAGAATAATCCAGTCAAAGTATACCATAAACTTAGATTCTCAAGACCATCCATACCTCACTCTCAAAGTCACCAATAAGTAAAGTCGATCAATAGTTGTCATAAAACTCCAAACATGTAATATAGTCATCAATGTCAATGAAATCACTCTCATAATAACTCTGTCTCCAATAACTGAAGTAGTCAAGACTAAATCATGAATGTCCAACTACACTCTCACCTATTTTATCATCAATAAGAATAATCAAATTTACTGATAAACTGATAACGGCTATCTGGTAACTCTGAAATATAAGATCACTGATATCGAATAGGTCGTCATCATAATAACGAAATCCAAATCAACTGGAACAATTTATAACTAATCATGAAACACATGGTATGTCCTCGAGATCAACAAGTCAACACCTACTAGAATCATATCTAAAGATGAAACATCCTCAAGGACTGTAATCTAGAATAAGTCCACTCATGAATCAATACCAACAACTCATCATACTCTATAATCCAATCAGTTGATATATCTTGGAACTCTAGCTTCTAACAATCGAAAACCAATATGATATCACATATCAAAGTCAAATGTAAGATATCCACATATCTAGTCACAATCCAATAAGGATCATTCACATCGAAATACTGATCATCATCTAATGTAAATAACATGAATCCCAGATCAATCCAAATTCTAACTAAGTCTATATACTGATCCAAGTATCAAGTAATCCAGTCTCTTAGTAAAGTAACATCATAACAAGTCCATCATCAATATCCGAACGAATCATGGCTTAAGTTATTACCAATAAAAGAATAACAAGCTGGAAAGTCCTCTACATGAAATATATCATCTGTCCCCAAATACCCGAATAAATTCTTAACTGAATTATCACCAAGTAAGGAATATTAAGTCTGATAATTGTTCAGATAAATTGTAGATCATAAATCACAATCATGAATCAATCCAACATAAGATCAATCTAGTATATAGTCCAAGTTCCTTTACAATTAGTCCCAGTCTGAAACATTAATCATCTATGCATGAAATAATATAACTCTAATATCTCAATGTCTAATACAAGATCCATATATATCTGATGCTCAACTATATACTTAATCTATCCAATCAATAGGTCGAGTCATGCCACTGTCTAAAGGTATATCAAAACTAGGCCTAAGCCAACAACACTATACAATCAACACATGAAATGATGCTGAAACAAGCTCATGTCAACTAGGTAATTAAAGTAAACAATCATAGACATCTCATGAACGAATACAAATAATGAAACTGATAAAATATAACAGGAAGTCATATGAAATGATAAGAGAAACATGTAAATGCAAACTGTCAACGATAAATAAGAAAATGAGACAAAAGCAAACACTCACATGAAATGACGCAGTTTCGGAGCCGAATCGCCGTTTGATCTTCACTGCATGGACTGGCACTGATCTACGGATCATCCTATGGATCGGTCTTCGAATCTCCTGTGTGTCGGGTCCAGAATAGATACAAATCCGACTATGTCGTTACCGAGTTCGGATCGTCCGAGCGAGTCCGAAACGCTGTAACACGTAGCCAAACATACAAATAAATATAAATATACACTACACACACTCCCGAGCAACCCGACACATACGTGTATACCCACGTACACATATACACATATAGTACTCATGCATAAACTCAAGCATACATAATACATACATGTAACACACTCTAAATCACACACACACCAACAAATACCTACTATTAATTATAAAAATCTATACATTAATTAAATTTCACCCATGCATTTTACTAATATATATATATATTTAGATACTAATATTGCACGTACAATATGGTACACTCACGCACACACTCACCATGCAACAAAACCTGCACATAATCAAAACTTTGCATTTACAATGAAAATACTTACCCACATGAAGAAAATTCAAGCATGCCGTCGAGGAACTTGCGGCGCGCCGACGGAGGCTCCGACGGAGGCGTACGGGACCGCGGAAGGCGTCGTTGGATAGAGCAACTCGCCGTGAAGGGCGTGGGATGCGTTCGCGCTCTCCGACGGCGATCGACGGCATCCCGCGGAGAGCCGGAAAATGGCTCGGAGTAAGGACTTTGCCGCATGAAATAAAACACACATGACTAATTAAATTATATTTTCAACCAATCAAAATCACTCACATATTTTTCAAACACAATGCATATAAGTAACTAAAGATGGAAAAATGAATAGAAAGAAAGGGACTCACGGCCTAGCCAAGGATAATGGGGCTCCTGTTGTTGGTGAAGCTCGGCAACAATTTGAAGGGGCACGGTTGTGGAGTTCCAGGCTGGATTGTGGGGCTTAGCTATGGATGCGGGCTTGGTTCTTGTAAGAGAATGGAGGTGATGAAGTCTCAAGGTAGCTCGCCAGGGAGTGTCACCAACAGCAGCAATGGGAGAAGGGTTGGAAGGCTGCGGCATGGAGGAATTGCCGAGGGGAGTAAAGGAGGAGTTGATGTTGCCGTGGGTGCCATGGACAATGCGAGGCTTGGCTCGGGGATGGCGGCTGTAGCATGAAGATGGAGGGGGATTTAGATCTAGGTTTAGGTTATTACTTAGGGTTTGGTTTAGGATTAGGAAATATAATATAGGATGGGTAAATGGGTATTGGGTTTGCGGGTTAGGATCAAGGAATAGAAGTGGGCATGGATAGATAACGGGTATAGGATTTTGGGTCAAGGCTAATGGGTAAGGGAGAATACCTCAAATAATAATAAATAAAACTAAACTATAATAATATTAATAATCAATAGTGACACCAAAAATAAGTAAGCAAAATACTAATAAAGGTAATTAGTCTTAACCACAGTAATAAATACTAATAATAATTAAAATAGCAATAATAATGGTAATTATGATAATTAACACATCACTAAATATGCAAATATTAAAATAAATAAGTAATACTATCACAAACAATAATTAGCAATACTAATTATAATAATAATATCAATCCATAATAGTACTAATAATAATGAATAAACACCTTAATAAAATAATGGAAATAGTAATTAAGTTAACAATTAATAATCATAATAAAAGAACAATAATAATAATGGAGATAACTACTAATAGTATCAACAACAAATAGGAAGAAATTAATAATAATCATAATGGAATAAAAATATTAATAAGGAATAATGACCTTAATGAAATATTGAAAATAATAATTAAATATCAATCAATGATAATAATGGCAGATATAAAATGTCAAATTACCATTTACGGCCTCAAAATAATTTCCATACTTAATAATAAAAATCTCAGGAAAAATAATAAATTAACTTGATTAAATAAAAATACTCAGTAAATCAAAATAAATACTTGAAGAAAATAAAAATACAGTAGTTAAGATTAGGGATATTACATTCTACCCACCTTAATAAAAATTTCGTCCTCGAAATTTAAATAAAGCAGGGAATGATAAAATCAAATTAGGAAGAAGGTAAAGCTTCCACACCACTTCTCACTGCATCAAGACTTCACCACGCTTCCGTTGCGCGCTCTGATTTCTGATACCGGCTTCAACAAGGAGTAACCAATCTCAAGAGATAGAATTAAGAGAAATGAATAGGAAAGAAGGATGAAATCAAGATGGACATCCAATCACTCTAAATGAAGTGTTGGAATCATGAATATCAACAGATCAAGAATAGAATTCCAAAGGGAGGACGATCAATTTTCAAATAGAATCAATATTATCATGTGAATAGTATATGTATGTTGCAGTGTGATTATAACTTATTCAAGTTACCGGTAAGAACTAGATCTCTCTTGCGAAACAAGAGTCAAAATTCAAGATCGCAAGTCGAAAACCTAGGCTCTGATACCACTCTGTAACGCCCCGATCCTAAAGATACGGAGACGTTATGGCGACGCATATACGCGAGGAAAATACCCCACATATACACGCTAAGCCTAAATTAGCCTGAACAAGCTATAAATCATAACTACAATAATCATCGATCACTGCAATAATACATATCCATGACAATCACAATGATAGCAGATGAATAATGATGGCAAGGAAAATGACAGCTGAAGCGATAAAGGTAAAATCAAGAAATGACAGGAATATAAAAGAGGTGAGGATACCAGAACAGAAGAAAGAGCGTCCAGTACCTCGCAAGATGAACAGTCTCGACGAACACCTGCACATTAGAACAATCGTCCAATATCTGGACGTGCAAATCCAGGGTCGTCAGAAAGCGACCATGGTGAGTGTGTGTGTAAAAGGGGAAAGAGCTCGTGCAGAAGAAACAATGTGCATAAATAATAATAAGAACAACTGCAGACATAAGATAATCAAATAACATGTTACATAAGCAACTGAATAACAATGCAATAATATACATGATAGCAACACGAATAAAGATAGCAAGAATAAGAGTACAGGTACAAGACAAGTAAAGCAACTGTAGCAAACAACGGATGTCTAGATGTATATCCTAGCAATATCACTAATCTAGTATATAATCTGGTCCTGGTTATAATCAAGTGTCTATCATAGTGATATATATAGATATACAATCAGGTGATCACGGTCAGTCACAAAGCATCAACAGTTTATTATTAATTATGTCAGCGAACACCAATTGTCACACGTAATAGACGCATCCCATACTACGCCTACCACACATGCCAATCGATGCCCTAAGTTATTGAAACTGATCGGTTGGAGACATTGTCCATGCTTTAGGTGGGTCCCGTGCATACCCGGGACCACGGCCCAGACTCCTGGCGCTGAACCAGGACCTACCGCAAGGTAGTCAGGAACATGTAAACAGGAACAGGTACATGTGTAACATGCATAACAGGAAC
The DNA here is from genome assembly GCA_038442645.1 of Agave tequilana. Lineage (NCBI taxonomy): Eukaryota > Viridiplantae > Streptophyta > Magnoliopsida > Asparagales > Asparagaceae > Agave > Agave tequilana. Next base: position 68,811 of record JAVJIF010008824.1, read on the forward strand.
AGGACGGGGTGTCAGTCACCCCACGGGAACCCTGCAGTGGAACCCTCTTTCGGCTGCGCAACCTAAATCCTAGGTCCACCCAAAATACGGACGCTGTCTCCTCCATCAATCTCCCCAAACCCAGTGCAAGTTGTTTGTTATCATGTTTTAATTTATCAAGATTATTTAATATACATGTTACTTAAGTCACTGGGATGACTCAGTGGTAGTCACGGTAACAATAACGACATGTGAAATTCAGGATACCGGTATAACAGGAGTACAACATGTCAAGTAACAGGATACCGGTATAACAGGAATATGTAACAAGTGAACATGCGGGTGTTGTTACCGTGTAATAATATTCCCAGCAAATTCAGTAACATGAACATGATAGTTGTTAGGTAAATATAAGTATAATCAGTCAGGTTCACAGGAAAAACAAGATTATCCAAGATGAGTAATGATCTACTGTCATGAATAGAATAATCCAGTCAAAGTATACCATAAACTTAGATTCTCAAGACCATCCATACCTCACTCTCAAAGTCACCAATAAGTAAAGTCGATCAATAGTTGTCATAAAACTCCAAACATGTAATATAGTCATCAATGTCAATGAAATCACTCTCATAATAACTCTGTCTCCAATAACTGAAGTAGTCAAGACTAAATCATGAATGTCCAACTACACTCTCACCTATTTTATTATCAATAAGAATAATCAAATCTACTGATAAACTGATAACGGCTATCTGGTAACTCTGAAATATAAGATCACTGATATCGAATAGGTCGTCATCATAATAACGAAATCCAAATCAACTGGAACAATTTATAACTAATCATGAAACACATGGTATGTCCTCGAGATCAACAAGTCAACACCTACTAGAATCATATCTAAAGATGAAACATCCTCAAGGACTGTAATCTAGAATAAGTCCACTCATGAATCAATACCAACAACTCATCATACTCTATAATCCAATCAGTTGATATATCTTGGAACTCTAGCTTCTAACAATCGAAAACCAATATGATATCACATATCAAAGTCAAATGTAAGATATCCACATATCTAGTCACAATCCAATAAGGATCATTCACATCGAAATACTGATCATCATCCAATGTAAATAACATGAATCCCAGATCAATCCAAATTCTAACTAAGTCTATATACTGATCCAAGTATCAAGTAATCCAGTCTCTTAGTAAAGTAACATCATAACAAGTCCATCATCAATATCCGAACGAATCATGGCTTAAGTTATTACCAATAAAAGAATAACAAGCTGGAAAGTCCTCTACATGAAATATATCATCTGTCCCCAAATACCCGAATAAATTCTTAACTGAATTATCACCAAGTAAGGAATATTAAGTCTGATAATTGTTCAGATAAATTGTAGATCATAAATCACAATCATGAATCAATCCAACATAAGATCAATCTAGTATATAGTCCAAGTTCCTTTACAATTAGTCCCAGTCTGAAACATTAATCATCTATGCATGAAATAATATAACTCTAATATCTCAATGTCTAATACAAGATCCATATATATCTGATGCTCAACTATATACTTAATCTATCCAATCAATAGGTCGAGTCATGCCACTGTCTAAAGGTATATCAAAACTAGGCCTAAGCCAACAACACTATACAATCAACACATGAAATGATGCTGAAACAAGCTCATGTCAACTAGGTAATTAAAGTAAACAATCATAGACATCTCATGAACGAATACAAATAATGAAACTGATAAAATATAACAGGAAGTCATATGAAATGATAAGAGAAACATGTAAATGCAAACTGTCAACGATAAATAAGAAAATGAGACAAAAGCAAACACTCACATGAAATGACGCAGTTTCGGAGCCGAATCGCCGTTTGATCTTCACTGCATGGACTGGCACTGATCTACGGATCATCCTATGGATCGGTCTTCGAATCTCCTGTGTGTCGGGTCCAGAATAGATACAAATCCGACTATGTCGTTACCGAGTTCGGATCGTCCGAGCGAGTCCGAAACGCTGTAACACGTAGCCAAACATACAAATAAATATAAATATACACTACACACACTCCCGAGCAACCCGACACATACGTGTATACCCACGTACACATATACACATATACGTACTCATGCATAAACTCAAGCATACATAATACATACATGTAACACACTCTAAATCACACACACACCAACAAATACCTACTATTAATTATAAAAATCTATACATTAATTAAATTTCACCCATGCATTTTACTAATATATATATATATATATTTAGATACTAATATTGCACGTACAATATGGTACACTCACGCACACACTCACCATGCAACAAAACCTGCACATAATCAAAACTTTGCATTTACAATGAAAATACTTACCCACATGAAGAAAATTCAAGCATGCCGTCGAGGAACTTGCGGCGCGCCGACGGAGGCTCCGACGGAGGCGTACGGGACCGCGGAAGGCGTCGTTGGATAGAGCAACTCGCCGTGAAGGGCGTGGGATGCGTTCGCGCTCTCCGACGGCGATCGACGGCATCCCGCGGAGAGCCGGAAAATGACTCGGAGTAAGGACTTTGCCGCATGAAATAAAACACACATGACTAATTAAATTATATTTTCAACAATCAAAATCACTCACATATTTTTCAAACACAATGCATATAAGTAATTAAAGATGGAAAAATGAATAGAAAGAAAGGGACTCACGGCCTAGCCAAGGATAATGGGGCTCCTGTTGTTGGTGAAGCTCGGCAACAATTTGAAGGGGCACGGTTGTGGAGTTCCAGGCTGGATTGTGGGGCTTAGCTATGGATGCGGGCTTGGTTCTTGTAAGAGAATGGAGGTGATGAAGTCTCAAGGTAGCTCGCCAGGGAGTGTCACCAACAGCAGCAATGGGAGAAGGGTTGGAAGGCTGCGGCATGGAGGAATTGCCGAGGGGAGTAAAGGAGGAGTTGATGTTGCCGTGGGTGCCATGGACAATGCGAGGCTTGGCTCGGGGATGGCGGCTGTAGCATGAAGATGGAGGGGGATTTAGATCTAGGTTTAGGTTATTACTTAGGGTTTGGTTTAGGATTAGGAAATATAATATAGGATGGGTAAATGGGTATTGGGTTTGCGGGTTAGGATCAAGGAATAGAAGTGGGCATGGATAGATAACGGGTATAGGATTTTGGGTCAAGGCTAATGGGTAAGGGAGAATACCTCAAATAATAATAAATAAAACTAAACTATAATAATATTAATAATCAATAGTGACACCAAAAATAAGTAAGCAAAATACTAATAAAGGTAATTAGTCTTAACCACAGTAATAAATACTAATAATAATTAAAATAGCAATAATAATGGTAATTATGATAATTAACACATCACTAAATATGTAAATATTAAAATAAATAAGTAATACTATCACAAACAATAATTAGCAATACTAATTATAATAATAATATCAATCCATAATAGTACTAATAATAATGAATAAACACCTTAATAAAATAATGGAAATAGTAATTAAGTTAACAATTAATAATCATAATAAAAGAACAATAATAATAATGGAGATAACTACTAATAGTATCAACAACAAATAGGAAGAAATTAATAATAATCATAATGGAATAAAAATATTAATAAGGAATAATGACCTTAATGAAATATTGAAAATAATAATTAAATATCAATCAATGATAATAATGGTAGATATAAAATGTCAAATTACCTTTTACGGCCTCAAAATAATTTCCATACTTAATAATAAAAATCTCAGGAAAAATAATAAATTAACTTGATTAAATAAAAATACTCAGTAAATCAAAATAAATACTCGAAGAAAATAAAAATACAGTAGTTAAGATTAGGGATATTACATACTCCCTCGGAAACGTGCAAATCGGAGAATATCTCCCTCGATCAGCTCGAAGAAAGGAGTAATCCTCCTCGTAACCAGCCCACGGCAGTTGATCTCGGGAAAGCGACATGCCCTCCCAAGCGAACATATCTTCAGAAGCCCAGATGCGGGGCTACTAGCTGCGAAGCTACCCAGACGCGAGTCTACATGATTCCTCAGCGAATCTACACCCCAAAGCAGGATTCAAAGCGAAGCTGAACTCAACCATCATGGCGACGTTCATACTCCACACACCACCGATCAAAGCAGTTCAAAGTATTTCAAAGTCTGAGCCATTGCAGACTTTTGAAAACTTTGAAGGGGGTCTTGTTGACACTTAAAAAAGACAAGATTCTTATTGGTCTGAACAATGTCTAAACTTGTTGACATTTACAAAAGACAAGTGACAGACGAGCCGAAGACCAGTTTTCACCCATCTCCAAGGGACAAGGAAGCAACTTGGACTCCACTGATCCAGCAAGCAGACAGTGAACCCGGATTGTTTCTAAACAGACCTCAGCAGGTCTAAGGTGCTAGCACTTAGCATCGCATGAGCCCAAATGGATAGCCTCGCCTGAGAGGCTAACATCACTCGACTTCGCCTTGAAGCCATCCAAAGCCTCGCCAAGAAGCCAACTGACAGCTTCGCCAAAAAGCCTCTTTTTCGGACTTCGCTAAGAATTGCCTCTAGCTCCGCCACGAGCTCAATACGGGCAGCGCTGCTATGAATCTGTCACGGTCAACCTTTGACCAATCAGATCTCCGGATGAGATCGGATCCAATCAGATCAAATCCAATTAAGATCAAATCAGAGATCAAATTTGGCAGTTGATTGCCACAATCTCTTGACTCTTCTAAAACGAGTAAGAGGATCAGGGGAAATCTTCCAACGATATGGAAAGGATCAAAACAGATCAAGAGGATCAACTGACCTGCCAATTCTAGCTCCGCAGAAGCTATCTTAGCCTCGCAGCAAGGCTACTTTCCAGATTTAAAACAGATTCGATTCAATCTGTTTCCATATCTTCAAGGGACGATTATACCCTTGCTCTCCCTATAAATAGCCCGCCAGGGGTACAAGGAGAGAGAGGAGGATCGATCGATCAAGACACAGAGGCATACAAGAGGACTTCACAAGCAGAGGCTTCTTCATAAGCACGTGCGCTCTCGAATTCAGAGACCTTTTTAGAGAATTGCTTTCTCTATCCAGGGTGCTGATACCCTAACATCGTCCTTCTTCTCAAGGAATCTCCGGAACCAGGCGAGAAGGAATTCCTAATTGAAGGCGATTTTGAGAAGCAGCAAGAGGGTTCTACCAACCTTCTATTCTCTGATTCCCCGAACCAGGCGAGAAGGGAATCTCATCGCTCGCATCGTCAAAGGGACAAAGTGGTCGCGCGCTGACCAGACACCTATCGGCACACTTCTCCAGAATCTCTGAGGAGATCTACTTGTAATCTTTTTAAGAATACTTGTAATTTAGCTCCTCAACCCTTTTTTGTAAGTTTTCCCCCTTTGCAAACATAATGAAAAACAATAATTGCTTTTAGCTTCCGCATTATTTGGCATTAAGTGACCATTAGATTAGCCTTCACCTATTCACCCCCTCTAGGTGAACCTTCAATTGGTATCAGAGCTTGGTACTCTGATTTGGGTCTAACAACCTAGAGTTAAAGATCCTCATTTTTAGGCTAATCACAATTTTTTGTACACACACCATGGACTTCATGTCACCACCCATGTTTGACATTGTTAACATCCATATATGGAAGGTGAAGATGTCCTTGTACCTCAAAGCCTTAGGTATTCATGTTTATCTTGCCACAACTAATAATGCATATTGTTTAAATGGTAAGAATATTGAGGCTAATGCAAAAGCCCTTAATGCTTTAAAGTCTACCCTAGATGATGTTTATTTATCTAGAGTTTCTAACTTTGACTCGGCTTTTGTAGTATGGAATACCCTCACCTCCCTTGACGAAAAGGATCTATATTATGCGGGGAGCGATTCGGATGTTGGAAGTGACACCTCCAACAAGTGCTACATGGTCCAAGGGGATAACTCCCTTGAGGTAACTACCGAATCCGAGGATGAGGACATGTCATATGATGAGCTTATTACATTTTGTCAATTATTGCTTGAAAAATATGACATGATTAAGAAAGATAATAAAAATTTGAAAAAGAAGTTTGATTGCATGCATATAGAAAATGATTCATTTAGAACTAAGATTGCATGCTTAGAAAAAGAAAATGAAGTTTTGAAAAATGAAAATATTTTCTTGATGTCTAAATTGAATGATTTGTGTGAAGGAAATATGAGTTTGAAAAATGAAATTATTTTGGTGGAAAACAAAAGGAAGTTGTTTTTCAAGAAAACTCTTGTTTAAAAAGAAAAATTTGTGAAAAAGAAAAAGATTTTGTTTCGAAAAAGAAAAAGAAAAATGACTCTTTATCTCATCATGCTTTACATGCCACCACTAGTGAGATTAATGTTTTGAAAAATAAAATGGATTGTTTGAGTTCAACTTTGAACTCGTGTGCATTCAACCATTCTAGATTGGAGTCCTTGTTTTCAAAGAAACAAACTCCACACATTCATGCACATCATCCTCATCATGCATATGCTTATGTTGCACGTCACGATCATACACATACACATAAGCATCCTAAGGTGTACAAATGTACACATTGTGGCCACAAAGGCCATTTAGCAAAATTTTGTTATGACAAGTTGTATCATATTAATTTTGCTAATAAAAATGTTTCAAAGTTTGTCAAGGAACCCAAAAATTTTGTTAATAAGAATGTTCCTTACAAGACTAACCCCAAGGACCCAAGAAAATATGGGTACCAAAACCCCCACCATTTGCGTTTGATGTAGTTGAGGGCTCTCACAAAACGTGAGAGGATCGGTGCCTTGGTAGTGGATGCACATGGATTGGATGGACACACTTTAGACGCATCGCTATCAAGGAGTTTTGGTGGGACGACCACCATATTTGGAGTTTTGGAACATAGTTCCTTGGTTGGTAACTATTTCTAAACTCTTAGATTATGTACATGCTTTTTCATTTATGACACCATATAGCATGTTCATGATTTATGTATTTTTGTGCTTCATGTGGTATATACTAGTTTAAATGTAGTTGTTATCAAAACTTGTATTTATACATGTACAAATAGTGAGAGCAAATTGATTCATATATGATTTGTACTTCATGCTCATTTGTACCCACTTTATGCACACATGTATAGGCTAGTTTTGATGATTCTTTCATTTATACTTGTTATGCCTATTTTATAATTTTACTTCATGTATATGTATTTTTAATTCAAATCTAATAAATATACATGTATACCAGTGAGTCTCTTGCCTTCATGCAAATACATTTGATAGACTCTTTTATGTTTGGGATATGTATGTGTATTGTTAGTTTTGGATAAATCATACATATACCATGAAGATTAGTGTTTTAATGGAAATTTTTTTTTTCATATTTTTGTTTTGTTAAAATGTGACTTATGATCCTTTTGAGCTTCAATGTCTATTTTCATGAAAATGCTATTTACATAACCTTTGAACACTCATCTTTTACTTTTCAAGATAATTTTGAACTTTATGGACTATGAGTGCTTGAACTTTTATGTACTTAGTATGATTCATGAAATATATATGCTTTGATTTCATATTTTTGAAGGATCTTTAACTAATTTTTTAAAAATTATTTTAACTAGTTATTGTTCCTCATTTGGTAGTGATTTTCAATGCTAAAATATTCTCAATTCTATTTTTGAAAAACCCTACCATCAATGGGAGGATGGATGGGAGATCATGTTCATGTATGCTTTATGAGAAAAATATTTTAATCTTGAACCATGATTGGGTGGTAGTTATATGAGATATACACTTGATCTTATTGTTATGTCAATTGGTTTCATTGGATTCTTTCAATTGGTATCTAAATTGATAATTTTTGTATATACTCATATTTTATTTTCTTATATATGTATGTATCAATGTCAATTTGTATACTCATTTCATACATATATATGATTTTCATGTGCTTAACTTTCAATTGGTTCACATTTTAAAAGCACAAAGTTTATGATGAAAAATAAAATTTTTTTATCATTATGTTTGCTATTGGTATCAATATGTTTCAACTTCATATTTGTTAAATTTCAATTGATATCAATATGTTTTACAATAATGATTATTTTCAATTTGTTATCTTAAAATTTGTTTGTTTTACAAAAGCTCTGATACCTTTAAAAATCTTTGTTTAAGAAAAATTAAAAAAAAAAAACATTTTTTGATTTGTATTTCTATATGCAAGGAGAGCTTAACATCTCTTCTACATATAGATTCATGTTGAGTGTATTGTACATTGAGGAGCTTGACAACTCTTCTTTATGTGGTACACGTGTGTAGGGGGAGCTTCACATCTCCTCTTATGCATTACATAATATGTGTTATGTGAATTGGGGCTTGTCATCCCTTCTTCATGTAATGCATATGTGTAGGGAAGTTAACTTAACGTCTTCCTCTTCATGAATGTATATCGCATATAACCTTTTATTGATATGTTTGACCCCTTATTGATCTCTTTGTTTATGACAAAAAGGGGGAGAAAGATTTGATGATTTTGTTTTTACCTTAAACCCTTTGTTGATGATTGACAAAAAGGGGGAGAGGTATTTGCTATATATGCATGTTTTTATTAAAAGATTTGTGTTTATGCATATATGTTTTGTTTTACAAATAGGAGAAAAAGAATTTGATTTTGTTTTATCTCCTTGATTTGCATACATGTCATGTGCTTCATTTCCATATTATATTGTTTATTTGTTATGCATGAGTTAAGGGGGAGCTTCTTTGAAGCTTTACTTAATCCATGCATATATAACTTCATGAGTTTTGTCATCATCAAAAAGGGGGAGATTGTTGGCCCAAAGGCCCATCACTCTAGTTTTGATGATGATCAACTCATGTAGTTATGTTTACTAATGATCTTGTGTTTAATTAGTGATAGATTTATGATCAAGATCTTAGTAGGTGTGGAACTTCAACAAAGGATTTAAAGTCAAGTTTTGGAGCTAGCACCGGTTGATTCACGAGCCTATGCATCAAGACCACATCATAAGTTGAGCTCGTTGGATCGTGTTTGGACCAAGTCAAGAAGATGAGAAGACTTCAAGTGAAGACTTCAAGAAGTTGAAGACTTGTGTCTAGGTATAAGATTTTGTTTTTGTTTTAGTTAAAAATGTAAAGGATAGAATAGTTGGTGGATTGCTCAAGTACATATCACACACACACTCTTGATTTTATTGTCTTTTCATAAAAAAATTTTCAGTTTAGAAAAGACTTTCATTTTGGAAAAATACTATTTTGATTTTTGGTATTCCTTATGTATATGATTTAACCAAAATCATTTTTAGAGCTTAATGTCAAAAACATAGATATTTCATCATGATTGTGTAGTGGATCATATCCATACACTCTATGCTTTAATAAGTTCAAAATATCTTGTTTTGTATTTGGTAAAGTTTTAGAAAAACAAAGTTTTAGAAATACAAGATTATCTCTAACAATTTTTCTCCCAAGTGCTGACCCAGAACTGGCTGACAGGCCAGATCGGTAGACCGGGCCGTAGACCGACGTGCACAGAGCCATGCACGTCTGGCAGTTCAGTGGGCGGGTCGAGCGGAACTGAGAGCGGGTCGACCGGCGGGTCGACCGGAACTGAGAGCAGTGCTCTCTGTTCTTTTGGGTCGACCGGCAGGCTCCAACGGTCGGATTTTTGACCGTTGGCGGTCGACCGGCGGGTCGACCGGCAGGTCTGACAGACCCCAATAGCTAGTTTTTCCTAGCCTATAAATTTGGGGGTTTGGTCATTGTTTTGACATAAGATTTTAGGAGAGCTTTGAGCCAGTTTTTCCCACTCCATTAAAAGAGTTTTCTCCACAAATTTGAGAGCTAATTCTTCCAATCAAAAGGGGAGTTTTTATCAAGAGTGTAAAAGTGATTTCTTTGAGTTTTCCTCCACCACTCTCATCCTTGTTTTTGTCACAAACACTTGAGCAACCCATTGAGCTATTCATTCTATAGGAGTGTTTTTGTGAGAGTGTTTATTGGTGATCAAAGTGTTTAGATCACCAAGAGATCATTTCTTGTACTTTGAGGAGGCGGACGTGTGTGTCCGCGTTGTTTCGAGTTCGGGTGCGAACTCCGTGTTTGAGGTGCGGCCTCGGCGAGCCAGTGGGCTTGCGTGTGTACGGACTAGGGAGTCCGAGAGTTGTAGGTGTTGTGGCACGGGTGATCCATTGGGATCGATCATAGTGGAAATCCTTCGTGTGTCGAAGGTGGTGATGTAGAGCAAGGGTGCTCGAACCTCGAAACAAATCCCTTGTGTTTGCGATTGCTCTCTCTCTCTCTCTCTCTCTTTGTCTTTATATCTTGCATACTTTTATTGTCTATCTTTATATGCTTGATATATTCATTTGTGCTCATTGATATACATGCTTGGGTTGTTTGCTAACACTTGTATTTAACCAAGAGAGCCAACGCGACACCTCAACCCATTCAAGGGGAATCTAGAGGAGTTTGTCCAGAGCCCTTCACGGGGAATTCGGCAACACTCTTGTGTTATACGTGGTGTTTAGTTTAAATAGTTTGTTTAGGTCATAATTGCTTTTAGCTTCCGCATTATTTGGCATTAAGTGACCATTAGATTAGCCTTCTGTTTAGACGGGAAAAGTGTTGTATTGTGGAGTATAATTTGCACACAAAATATATTCAATAAAAAGAGATAAGGTTTAGATTCAACCTCAAGTGCTTTGATCACTCCACAAATGTATTCCAAATGATTAATGTACCCTTTCCTATCTCCGTTATAGCATGGGCTATACCGAGTCGATTCTCAGGGAGAGCTAGCGATGGAAGCGTTACGGTTGGTTGTGAAGAAAAGAAAACGAAGATTCTTCTTTGCTTTAAAAGAATGAAAACGAATTGGAAAAAGAAATGAAAGAATCGGTGGATATGTTCATGATGGAAAATGAAAAGAAATCGAAACAAGATTGGCTTTTGGATTAACACTAAAAGAAAGAAAACTTTGAAAAGACTCTTAGAATGAGAAGATCATGACTAGCTAACCTTACTACCTTACTAAACTTACTAAACTCCGTGATGGTGAATGCATGCCTCATGTTGATTCATCGGCAAAGATTTGTCTTGCGTGTTGGTCTAATTACTTTCCCACTTGGATGACGGGTGATCATTCTTGGACTTGTCTTGTAGCCTCATAGATGTCATTGGCCTACAATTAGACTTTCAATAATGGAATCAAAAGAGCTACACTCAAGGGATGCTAAGGAAGAAGATACAACATTCATTAATGGAAGTAAAGAAGTTGTACAACAAATAGCATATTGGTGATCCATCTCCATGTTCCATCACGGCACTTGTTCTAAAGACAAGGCTCTAAATGAGGCACACATGAATCATATGGAGAATTACAACAAGATATAGCCAAGCATGAAAGTAACCCATCGGAGAAGAGAAGACCATACAACTTGCAAGATTAAATATAGCAATCACCCATGAGTTAGTAGTTAGCAAGGTTAGTGGTTAGCTAGTTCATGTTAGAAAAGTTAGCTACTAGCCATTACAATAAAAGAAAAGCAAAGCATGAATAAAAGTGCAAGTAAAGTAAAGGTAGAGTTAAAGAAAGCAAGTAATACTAGAAAATGCTCAAGTAGAGAGAAGAGAATGGATGAATCCTTACTTCACAAGTTGTCACTCCTTGGTGTACACAAGCTTTCTCTCTCTTACAACTCTCTTTTGCAGAATTTCTAGGGAGGAAGAAAATCTAGAGCACTACAAAAATCCTAGAGAAAAATCCTACAAAAATACAAGCATCTAATCTCTCCTCTCTCTCCTTCCACACACTGTTGCGCAAGCCCTGGTCCTGTATTTATAGCCTCAGAGAGAAGGATCTAGAGCCCTGGTCGTTGGAGAGAATCCTGGGCTCTAACAGACTTGTAACTGCCGCAAATTGGCGGCAAAATCCCAGATTTGGCGGCAAGATCAAGGCAGTTGAGGCCAGATTTTCTGTTGCGAGTTTGTTTCAGTTTGTTATCCACGTGGATCTTCTGGAAGAATGAGTTGGCGCGTAGAATTCTCTAGATCCTGGGCTCAAACTTGGGCTCTCTTTTGGGCTTTTAAATTAATCTCTTTTAATTATTGCTAATTAAAGAGATTTTGAGCTTTTTCTCATTTCAGATGTGGACCTGCAAAAATAGAAAGAAGATGATCAAAAATCATATTTTTATTTATAATATGCATGGTATGGAACAAATATGTATAACAATCACACCCCCATACCTAGCTTTGCTCGTCCTCGAGCAAAAAAGAAAGAAAAGAAAAACTATACTACCAATTTTATTACACCACTTTCGTAGGTGACACGATTGCACTGAGCACGTGCAACAAGCCGTTAAACCTCTAGGTTACCCTAGAGGAGGAGTGTTGTCTCCTGAGGGTTTTCAGCGGATTGCACCCACAAAATCCATAAAGAAAGAAGACAAATGTTAGTGTTTTGAAAATTCATTTTGAAAGAGAGACATGTTTTCGAATTATTTTTGCAAAAATATAAGTGATCTAAGGTCATAAGTCCACCTATAATCATTCTTCCTTAAACTTAGTCTCCATGCAGGATCTTGTCTTCAATTAAGGTAAGAATTCAAAATTGGATTGAATATTTTATCCTTCATAAAACCTAGATAGTATGCACACCGTGACAGTGAAGATTTCTGGGATTTCAACTCTAACCATCAAGCCATTTATTTATATATATTTATTTTCTTTTTCTCTTTTTCTTCCCTTAGTTTAGGCTTTCTAGTTCACCCTTGTAACGAGCCTATAACCGATGACTCCCAAACCAGTAGGTCTTAGGGCACCAGATGAGAAAACATCCCTCGGGTTTAAGGACTCGAGTGAAAAAGGCCATGAAACTTAAAGGGGATTATTTATTTCCTTTACCACCGCTAGGCGTGAATAATCATGCTTCTTGAGGCACAATTATCCAGCTTAATAAGTGATGTTTTATATATATATATATATATATATATATATATATTATATATATATATATTCTTTTTTTTTCTTTTTTTTATGGCCTTTTTGGTCTTTGTTTCCATCCCAAAAATGTGTAAGTGTGAAGTGCATACGATCTAAGGCAAGAAATTCAAGATAAAAATATCTCCCCAATTTTTCTTACTTAGCCTATAATTTTAAACAAGATCTATTATTTCAACTAGGTTTAAGATGTCATAATTAAGGCTTTCTTAATTTCTAAGATACATCTTAATTTTCTTAAAAATAGATCAAAACTTTGTCTCTTATTTCAAAAAGTTTTTTTTAAAAAGAATTTTTTTTTGTTTTTTTAAAAGAAAGAGAAAAAGGGAAGATTTCTAAAAGAAGTGTAAAAGAAAGAAAATCTAAAAACTCTAAGTTAGTAAACCCTCCCCCACACTTATTTCATGCATTGTCCTCAATGCATCATGATATATGTATGCATGAACAAAATAGAGAGGGAAGGAAAAATCACCTCAAGGTGGTGGTTCCGGTGGCGGCCTGATTGGTCCACGAAACATGGCCCAATCAACTTTACTTTGGGTTTGGAGGAACCCGCCAGAAATATCATGAATATAACCCATTAAAAAGATAAATCCATGAAGGATCTTTATTAAGTATTTAACCCCATCTAATTGCCATTTCCATAATTAATTTCGGAGTCAAATTTGTCAACTACCTTGTCCTAGAACGGTGTATGAAATGATAGAACGGTTGACTTGGACTCAGGAAGGACAGGAACTAATACCGACTCAGGAAGGTGACTTAAGTCGAGTAAAGGTTCAGGAGTCGAAATGAGTTCAGGAATTGGGTCCAAGTCAAGAAGTTGAAACTCCAGTCCATATGTATTGTCCAACAATGGAATGTGACCTAATATGGGTGTTATCTCTTTACTTCCAATATTAAGGAATTCTAACTCATCGCCATACAATTCTTCAAAACTAAGGTCAACATCTTCCGTCAGAATTGTACAATCAGTTTCAGAAGTAAAGAGATTGTGAGAATCTAGGTCACATTTCTCATGTAGTTCAATACCAAAGAATGGAGAACTTGCCAATTTGTCAATAGTATCTTCAGAAGTGTATAATTGGTCAAGTTCAATATGATCCTCAAAGATGGGTGATTCAACTTCATTATGAATTGGGACAGGATCCAATGTCGACTCCGGGAAAAGATTGAAGTCAGGTAAAGTTACCGGAGTCATTATTGAATCAGGAAAAAGAATTGAATCACTAAGTTGGGGTTCAAGATCATATTCATTGTCAAGTTCTATTTCAGGAAAAGGAAAACTTGCCAAATGTCAATGGGATTTGAAGTTTGGAAAAGTTCAGATGAGCGTGCTGAAATAGAATCTTGATTTCCAAAACTACATGACTCATCGGCTTTAACAGAGTGGCTAGTGACACCAGATCTGGTCAAACGGTGAGAACGTAGAGATTCGACCATCATATCTATGTCACGATTTCTAGCATTTTGAGCATGAGTCATGGCTTCAAGCATCTTTTCATAATTGATGAATTCATTGTTTTGATGAAAAGATGAAGTGTTGTCTTGGAAGTGATAGTGAAATTGTGAGTCCATCAGATTTTGGGATTTGTGTTTGGACTCACGCATACTCATTTCCAAAATTGATGGTGCTTTATTTTGGATTGGTGGAATTGAGTATGTATCTTGAAAATATTGTGGACTGGGTGGAGAAGGAGGACAAGGTAGTTGGAAATTATGCTCGGGGTAAGTGAATCCCCACTGACTCGGTGAAGAGTTGAAATTATTATGGAAATTATAGTTATTAGATGGGGGTATGGGTCATATTGATTCGGATAAGACCAATCCGGCACACTAGGTTGGTCAAAGTTATGGTATGCCGGGTTGGTAATATCCGAAAATGAAGTCGGTGTGTAATATGGATTATTATTAAAGTTGGAAAAATTGTTATTATAAGCCATATCACACAATGAAATACAAACAAAAAAAAAACAAACAAATAAACAAAAAAGAAAAAAATTCTAACCTAAGTTAGGGTAGACCTATGACCTAGACGACTCCTAACTGATTAGACCGTCCACGGGAGGTTTAGTGTAGACTTTGACCATAAGCTAATCAGCCAGGTCAGGGCAAGGTTATTGGGAGGTTTTCCGTCAAAGACGTTCCTTAATTAAGTAACCACCAACCTTCGGGCTTTCGGCCCTCAATCCCTTTCCTAGACACTGATTTTACAAGAGTCAATTTCTAACACTTTTCCCCCTTAGGATAATCTCCTAAATGAGTCCGAGATGTCCTAGGGCCAACGTCTACATTTTTATTAAATTAGGCTTGGGTTAGTGAGTGCTCGGATAGTGGTTTTCGGGCTAAGGAAAGGGTGATAAAATCCCCACCTTATCTTATTTATGAGTGATGCCCTTAGAATCGATTTTGTGCAAGTGTACGATATAAACAAACAAGGTTCACTCAAAGTGTTTTAAATCAAACAAAGAGTGAGTCCTAGTCAATATGCAATGCGTACGTACCTTGCCTCCAGCACTCTTCAACAGTAAAAGTAAAGGAATTGAAAAGACACGTGCCTAGAATGCAAATGTCTAAACAATTTTAACGTTTCAACCAATGTTTTACTGTTTATTATAATTAGCAGGAGTATGGTGAAGCATACAAGAAAAGAATTATTGCAGAAGCTGTATTTTGCAAAGCTGAAGACCCTGCAGAAAACTTGTCAGTAGTGAACTCAGGATTGCCGCAAATCTGCGGCTGGGGCCGAGATTCTGCGGCAAAACTGAGGGATCCTGGTCTCTGCTTTCAAGAGCAGAGGCCCAGGTCCACTTATATGTTACTGCAATGCTATTTTTTCTGTTTCTTCACCTGTAACCTGCAACAGAGAAGAAAATTCGTTTAGTTCTTCACTTAAAGGAAAAACCGTTGCTCTCCCCAGCAACGGCGCCAATTTGTTTAGACGGGAAAGGTGTTGTATTGTGGAGTATAATTTGCACACAAAATATATTCAATAAAAAGAGATAAGGTTTAGATTCAACCTCAAGTGCTTTGATCACTCCACAAATGTATTCCAAATAATTAATGTATCCTTTCCTATCTCCGTTATAGCATGGGCTATACCGAGTCGATTCTCAGGGAGAGCTAGCGATGGAAGCGTTACGGTTGGTTGTGAAGAAAAGAAAACGAAGATTCTTCTTTGCTTTAAAAGAATGAAAACGAATTGGAAAAAGAAATGAAAGAATCGGTGGATATGTTCATGATGGAAAATGAAAAGAAATCGAAACAAGATTGGCTTTTGGATTAACACTAAAAGAAAGAAAACTTTGAAAAGACTCTTAGAATGAGAAGATCATGACTAGCTAACCTTACTACCTTACTAAACTTACTAAACTCCGTGATGGTGAATGCATGCCTCATGTTGATTCATCGGCAAAGATTTGTCTTGCGTGTTGGTCTAATTATTTTCCCACTTGGATGACGGGTGATCATTCTTGGACTTGTCTTGTAGCCTCATAGATGTCATTGGCCTACAATTAGACTTTCAATAATGGAATCAAAAGAGCTACACTCAAGGGATGCTAAGGAAGAAGATACAACATTCATTAATGGAAGTAAGAAGTTGTACAACAAATAGCATATTGGTGATCCATCTCCATGTTCCATCACGGCACTTGTTCTAAAGACAAGGCTCTAAATGAGGCACACATGAATCATATGGAGAATTACAACAAGATATAGCCAAGCATGAAAGTAACCCATCGGAGAAGAGAAGACCATACAACTTGCAAGATTAAAGATAGCAATCACCCATGAGTTAGTAGTTAGCAAGGTTAGTGGTTAGCTAGTTCATGTTAGAAAAGTTAGCTACTAGCCATTACAATAAAAGAAAAGCAAAGCATGAATAAAAGTGCAAGTAAAGTAAAGGTAGAGTTAAAGAAAGTAAGTAATACTAGAAAATGCTCAAGTAGAGAGAAGAGAATGGATGAATCTTTACTTCACAAGTTGTCACTCCTTGGTGTACACAAGCTTTCTCTCTCTTACAACTCTCTTTGCAGAATTTCTAGGGAAGAAGAAGATCTAGAGCACTACAAAAATCCTAGAGAAAAATCCTACAAAAATACAAGCATCTAATCTCTCCTCTCTCTCCTTCCACACACTGTTGCGCAAGCCCTGGTCCTGTATTTATAGCCTCAGAGAGAAGGATCTAGAGCCCTGGTCGTTGGAGAGAATCCCGGGCTCTAACAGACTTGTAACTGCCGCAAATTGGCGGCAAAATCCCAGATTTGGCGGCAAGATCAAGGCAGTTGAGGCCAGATTTTCTGTTGCGAGTTTGTTTCAGATTTGGCGGCAAGATCAACGTGCTTCCTGAATCTTATTATTAATTCACACATTGGCTTTAGGCTTGACCTTAATCGACGAACCTTCACTTCTTTGCTAATTCTTGATGAACAAAAATTGTAAATAAAAGGCCACAATTAAAAAATTTAACATTTATAAAAGGACTGCGATCAAGGTCGCAGTGGTTACAAGCAGCTTTTTTCCCCAAATCCCTCGATTTTGGTCGAACTATTTCTAAACAAACATAGTAAAAAATGCTGAAAGGGGCAGTCTTAAGTTTGAAATAATATTAAAACCACTTTTTTTCAAAATTATTATTTTGAAAGTCGCAAGTCGCAGTCTTCTAAAACCAACAAATTAAAGAAAAAGGCTCAAAGTCACAGTCTAAAGTTTGTAATATTATTCAAACTTATTATTTTCATATACTGTGACTTAGGTCACATTCTTCTTAATCAAACATTTTAAAAATAATACTGAAATTCGCAATCTAAATTTTGAACTGTGATTAAAATCGATTTTTATTCCAAACCAGTATTTTTAGAAATACTTCGACTTTGGTCGCATTCGTTCTAAAACAAAAAAAATATTGAATTTGATGTTATAAAGTTTGAAATATGATTAAAAGATTTATTTAAAGTTTTGGTTATGTGATCATTTATTTCGAAATTCGAATCGCAAGACGTAGATAAAAGACAACTTTTTTGTTCGTCAGGTCTGCGATCTAAACCAAAATGATATGTAAAGTGTGAAATTTATCATTAAAATCTATATGAACGGAAAATAAAACCAAAAAAATCATAAATGTTTTTTTTATTACAACCAATTCTAGGATTTCACGCTTGAATTTTACCTTTTTCGGCTGTTGCTTTCTTGCTTGTCATCCTGATTCTATCTTTTAATCACTTTAGAATTTTATGTCGCTGAATTAGAAATTTATAATTTTAGATTATTTTCACGGAAAGTCCTTAAAAATCACAAATTTTTGCTCGGTTAAAATTTGGGGAAGATGAGTTTTTTGATAGGGTTAAAAGTGAAAAATAAGGGTATGTTGGTGTTACTACAGTTAAAGTGATTGATGGTGTTTTCCTGTTATTTTTTACTTAATTATCACCAACTCTCTGAAACATATTTATGGCAGTGATTAACCGCCAGTTGTGAGGGGTAAAAAACCGAACATAAAAACAACAAGGGCATAAATGAAAACACAGAAAACCAAAGATGTATTATGTAAAAAGTTAAAAGTGGCACTTTTACGAGAACCCTCCCAAATAACATTTTAATTGGTTTAAAGCTGACCAATGCCGGCGTCTCTCTCTCTCTCTCTCTCTCTCTTGAGAGTCTGTGTCAAGATTAAGAAAGAGCTCGGATAAAAATGGAAGGCGTGGGGGCCAGGCTAGGCCGGTCGTCGACGAGGTACGGCGGTCCGGCGACGGTCTTCACCGGACCGGTGAGGAAGTGGAAGAAGAAGTGGGTCCCGCTCTCTAACCCTAACAGCAACAGCAATAATAACAACAGCAACAACAACAATAACAATCACAATTCTAACAATACTGGCAAGAATAACAATAATCCCTCTCATTTCCTCATCTACAAGTGGACCCCCATCTCCAAGGACTCCTCCTCCGGTGCCGCCGCCGGCGCCGCCCCGCCCGAAGAGCCCCCTCGCAAGAAGTTCCGATATGTGCCGGTAAGCTTACCTCTCTTCTCAATTCGAATTAGGGTTTTGTTTTTCTTTAAAGGTTCAATTTTGAGTTGAAATACGTTGCAGGTTGCCGTGATCGAGGAACAGAAACAAGAAGAGGCTGCTGCTGCAGCTGCCGCTGCTGTGAAATCTGATGATGAGGGCAAGCCCGCTGAGGATGAGGCGGCAGCAACGGAGCCGGCGCAGGCTGATGGTTCCGATGCGAAGCCTGAGGTGAATGAGGTCCAGGAAGAAGAAGCTAAGGTAATGACATTGTAATTTCTTTTAATAGGGAAACTATTTTGCTTGTTATTATGCTTTTACAAATAAAAAAGTAATCTTTTTTGTTTGTGACCTATGATAGCAACAACAATGATACCAACAATAAAGCTTTTTCAAAGACTTGGATTTATGTATCCTTGATATACTGGTCTGAGAATGGAATACGAAATTTGGGGTGAATTGATGATCACCTTTGGCTACTGAGAACTCCTACAATTGTACTTGTTTGAGGGTAGAGGAGATAAAATTCAAGAGTAAATTGGGAGGATAAAGGGTTTTGAGGTGAATCTTCAAGTACTCTTTACAATACTCTGATTCAGATCTGATAGATCTCAAATTATAAACTCGAGCTGAAATCCCTGTTTGCCCTACCAGACTTTGTGCTGAAGGCTTGACAAAATAAAAAAAGAAGCACTCACTGAAAACATAGGTGGAAAAACAAATTTCAAAAGGAAACATGAATTTAGTTCAGTCATTTAAACTGTTTTCGCATCATCCATCAGCCTTTTTCTATGTCAGTGCAGCTAGCCTTTTCCGTTGTTCCTTTTCACCTAATCAATGTTCATCCCTTTCATGGCTCTTTTTCTCTCCTCTAAGAGTAGAAGTGGATGCATCTATTGCTCCCCTCTTAAGTTTGATCCTTTTTCAAGGTTAAAAGCAGGAAACCTTTTAATAGGGTCCCAATAAGCCTGGCGTGTAGGCTCTTCAATTCCCATTTTGATCAGAACTTCTGCATCTATCTTGTTGCCCTTTAACTGCTCCTTGTCCAGAATGGTTTATGCCTTTGATCTCTATAGTAGCATTAGGTGGTGAAGTTTGCAGCTGTAAGTCGGGGGACCCAATTTCTCAACCTCCAGTCTGTATGCCATCGCTCATGTCCTCCCTATGATTTTGTAAGGCCCGTAACACTGTGGAGATAACCTTTTGTGAAGAAGACTTCCATTGACTTTGCTGTTTATGGGTGAAGTTATAGTACTTTGAAACTCTAATTACTGCGATGGTGAGAATTGACTTGTCAGAACTAGAGGGATGACATCATAATATCTTATGAAGTCCATACTCATATCACCTGTTATCTGATCAGGTCAAGGAAGAGGCTGTATCAAACCAGTGGAAGAAAATGAATTCGTACTTGTTCCTTCGGCAAGTATCACTTCTTAATGTCATTTTTAACAAATTTCTGCATAGTGACTAATAAATGGTCCTCGTTATTTCGGGTAGTGTCTTATAGTAGCCCGAGTGTCCCCTGCCTCTGGAGGAGTTTCATGGTGTTCAACTATGAAGACTAAGTCAATCCAGAATTAGGACCTGAGATGACCTTACACTTCCAATAGTAGATTCATCATGTATTTGATGGATGCTTGGAGCATTTAAGACTAAGACACCATTGGAGGTGCTAATAGAGTCTAATTTATGAAAGTTTTTGTCACTTTAAGACATATTCTTAACATCCTTAAAGTTTAGACCAACTGCCATCCAATTAATACCATCTGACTACTCTTTTGTTTCTTAGACAAGCAACATCAGCAACAACAACAACAAAGCCTTTATCTCAAATTTTGTGGTTGGCTACATGAGTCATTTCCTTCTATTAAGCTCAGTTGAGGGTCATTTCCTCAGTTAAATGAAGCACAATTATATGCTTCTTAAATGCCTCCATCCAAGTTCGTCTTGGCATCCCTTACTCCTCATTTCTCTATTATTAACTATGATCCTATCAGTTCTCCTTTTCTTTATTTTTTATGGACACAGTGCGACAACATTATTCTTGTTGCCTTTCTTATATTCAACAATATTGTAGCATCCATGGAGCTTTATCACCCAAGTATCTTGAGTTCCACGCTACACTCTCTGATCTAAAATATTCTTGAGGGTTTGTGATCAATTTTGATCAAAAATATCCTTAATAGAGATTTGGAGATTTTGCCTCCATTTCTTGACTGCGAAGCAAGCAAGCTAGCATCTCTTTTTCAGTTTGAAAGATGAACACTTTTTTTACCGAAGCCTTGACTTATGAAAGCAATAAGATGAATCTAGTACATTAGAACTAAAATAATGTTCCTAGAACTATCACATTCCACAAACATTTCATTGAAATTTGGTAGCTTCTGTGTAGAAGAATTGTAGCTTTCTAGGATTTAAATATCCTTTGAGATTTTTGAGCCCGCCGAAATGATTTTTTTAATTTATCAAGTGCTATTAGAGCAATGCCACCATATCTCCTTACAAACTTCTTATAATACACAATCAGGGTTAAAAACCATGCCTTAATTTTCAATATTTTTGGTATTTCTCACACCACCACTCCTTGGATATTTTTAAAGTCCACGTGTTCCTCAAGCACTTAGTATACGGCCTTATTAGGACTGTTTTCAAGGAAGAGGCGCAAAGTAAGATGCAAAGTGACATATTGGACCACCGTACGAGGCGAGGTGTAAGCCACAAGGCATGAGTTTAAATTGCATAAATTTCTTATTTTTTTACTTTTAAAAGATAAATATATAAGGATAAAAATTTAAAAGTAAAGGATTAGTAGAAATAATTTTAATTCATCTAGAAGAATATAATAGATTAGGGGGACATTTTTGGACTTAACACTAAAGTTAACCATTTGGGATGTATCCTATTTGGAATTAATAAGACAACAAAATCCCAACACACCAAACATTGAACTAAATAAAATCTTAGCACAACATTGGAAAGGACCATACTTTGTATTAAAAAGAAATTGGTTCTAAGCTAAGCAACGGAAGGCCAATACATGTTTTAATGAGATGACATGTTTCAATGAGATGAAGATAATTTGTATGCTTTTACACATGATTTCAAATACCATCCGATTTTGATATACGTGGGCAATATTTTATTGGGTTTGACGTATCTAGCTATGATATTAACCTTATAATACTGGAACAATATCTGACCCACTTTGCCTATATGTAGATATCAACAGGCGACTATTGACGATATTGATACTAAAAACTATTGGCTGATTCCCATACTCAGATTTTAAGCCATTCTTTTACATTAATGATTCAACATAGTAACTTTATAAAAAGGCTCTAGGAGTTGAGAAAGATATCTCAACTCCCAATTTGTTCTAAAATCAAATGAGAGATTCACTTCAGATTGATAGCGGATTGACTTAACAGCATAAAGAGATTCAAATTATCGATGCCAACAGTGAGAAAAAGAAAAAAATGCAAGAAATCAAAATCATAGAGGTCAGAAAACAATGAGAAATTGAAAATGCTCACTTGCTAACAAGCAATGTTTTTGACCTCTTTGATGGGTAAAGAGGCGCCGTTGTAAAAAATATGGTTCTCATCAGATTCCAAAATGTTTAGCGGAGGTGGGTTGTTGTTCAAAAATGAAGAGGTAAGATTTTAACTTTTCGGGTGACTGAGTGTCTGACCCCGGTACAATTGCATAGTAAAAGTATCAATGCTACATAGATAGTAATAGTTTCAAGAGATATATAGCCCTCTTGTTTTTCACACCACCTAAACCACCTAAACCATATATAGTCCTCTTGTTTTTCACACCCCTAAACCACATTAGAGCATCCTCTTAGAGATATTAGACATATGTACACCCGCTCCAACATCAACACATTATATTCATAGAAGGATTGTTCTATTTGGCATAATCATCAGTAATATACCAATTTCTCTACAAGAACGAAGATCAATCTGAGATGGTTTGGAGCCACCTTTTTTTAACCTCGTTTGGATAGGTTAGCCCTTTAGCTCAATTCAAGAGGAGCAGAGGCCTTCCTTAAGTGGTAGTAGTTGGCTGGAAGTTTTAGTAGCTCAGATCCATCAATCCGTGGTGTTTTGCCTTTTTCTCGATGACCAATCTGCTATTGTAATATGAGATTAGAGCCAATATCTTCATCATATGTATTGGTCCTAAAAGACTGGTCAAGTATCTCTGCATAGGATCCTCCATCTTTGACACATGGTGCTCAATGTCGCTCTGGAGTTTGGGGCTTTGGATTTTGGTATTGTCACTGGCCAAACATCATGGATCGTTGATGCCCTTTGAATTGAGGCAGATCCATCTTACATGAGCATCAGCCAGTTGCATGGATTGACCTCAAGCACTGTATTCTCAGTCTTAAGCCCACAAGTGACTGGTCCTAGTACCAAGTGAGGAAATTGCATCTCCGGAAATATTTCAGTGTAGCATGTGGCCTTTAGTCATTGATCAGTTTGCATGTCAACTGGTTTGGGATTGGAGGAAATAAAATTCAAGAGGAATTTGGGAGAATTTCATTGTAGATAAAAGTTTTAAAAAGGACCCAAGAATAATTTACTGTTTTCAGATTCAGATCAGAGAGATCTCAAATTCATAGTTCAAGCGAAAATACCCTATTTGCTTTGACAAGATTCTATTACTGGAGGCTTGACCAAAAGTACAATAAGCCCTCTTCAGCGAAGACAATTTTGAAAGGTAACTCAAAATTTTTAGTTTTAAACAAACTCTTTTTCACTTGTGAGTTCAGCTTTTTCTTGGCGATATGAAAGGAGATGGTATCTCTTTTTTAGCATAATTGAAACAACTCCGCCTTTTCCCCCATAGGACCTTAGGTCCGGTTCCTGTGCTTCTTCACCTGATCAATGTCCAGTCCTTTCCCCTCTGCATCTTTGCTGTAATAGCAGAACAAGATGCATCAGATTCTTCATTATGTGAAGCTTTCTGCTGAGTTGGAACTTAAAAAATCATGACCATGCAAGGGAATGTTTCATCTCATTCTTTTCTGTGTCTTATATAGTCTATGTTGCACCCTAGAATCTGATTACTCCTGTATAGGTTACGTGCTAGAAGGTGTCTCGTGGTACTAGTGTCAACGAATTCAATAATTAATTAGAGCTAGCATTTTCGAGTTAGGAGCCACAATAGAACCTCCTTACTTAAGCTTGCCTGGAGGGAGGATGAGTGACATCGTGCAGGTCTTTTTGCTTTACATTAAAAATAGTATCCAAGCCAACACTACTGGGAAGTTTTTCAGAATCAAAAGCCACACACAGCTAAATTCAGTGCAGAGGTATTTTTGCTTGGATTCGCAAAAAGTAAGCCAACACTACCCGGAAGTTCTCGGAATTAAGTGCCACACATAGCTAAATGTCACAGAAATAAGTGTAGGGACCACTTGTAGAATCTAGAATGCCATATTGCTCTATTGTTGATGCTTACACATGTTTGTGGAGTTTGATCCTTGCTAGATAGGAATGCTGGACAGGAGCAGAAAAGATATTACCAGAGTTCTATTGAACTCAAGATTAACTGTAGCCAGCAGGTTGAGAGATGAACCATCATAAAACTCTATAATTAAAGTGTGCTCAAGTGGGAGGATGGTGACCTCCAATGAAACATCCTACTCCAGCTCAACATTTTTCACTTTACCTCTTGATTCGTCATATTGCAGAATTTGCATCTTGATGTCAAACCAGGTTGTTTGGTTGGAATTGCATGGATTGGTTATCATCATTACATCTATAACACTTTTCTTTTTTGTAAGGTATGTGCACTGGATTGTTAAACTCGGGTGGGTCTCTTTGTGTGTGTGTGTGTGAGAGAGAGAAAGTTCCACACATTATTATTAGAAGGTAAATGTCAAGATAGTAGATTAACGGGAACTGTTATTCCAAATATCATTGGATATGAACGTTATGTCGCCTGATATATTGGTTTTTAGGCTCCATTGATTTGATATGCTTAAAAAAAGGTCATACTATTTGTAACTAATGTCGGTCGATGTTTGCGATATAGATCGGTATATCGGTCCCCTATATATCTTCTTATATCATCAAAATATTGGCTTAGTTTTGTAAGATTTTAACTTACAAAACAATTTCACTACCAAAAACTGTTATTTAAAAGCCAAATTTCCTTGATCTCTATTAATTTGTCCCCAAATCCCATTCATTATCCTAATCTAGTTGAAGTGGAGAGGAATCTCACTAAAATAAAGGAACATGGAGATGCTACAAGCACCACCTCTACCCCACCTCTCGATTGTCGCTAGGTTGATCGAATTGCTGGAGAGCATAGATGGAGCAGGTGTTTATATTTTAATGTCTCTCATTTATCTAATTCAAGTAGTAAGCTTATTATGCTTATCATGCCATATGAGTAATGAGTTAATTGAAGTTGTACTTGAGAATTGTTTTGGCAAATTCATGATTTATTTTATTGCATGGAGGAATATATTTTATCCTTGAATGTTTTTTCAGTGCATTGTTATGAAAAAAATTTATTCTATAGATGACATTTTTAACATTATAACTACCCTTAAATCATCATTATTTGTATACAAAATTTCTGATATGATATCTGCTATATATCTGATATGAGAAGTCCTCATACCGTACGAATCTGATACCGATATTTAAAACCTTGATAGGAACATTAATTGCTGTGTGTTAAAGAAGTTCCACCTGCACATTACTAGAAGGTTGTAGTGCCAATGAACTAGATTAATAATAACGTTAATTTCTCTGTGTGTGTGTGTGTGTAAAGAGTTCCACACATATCTACTAGAAGGTTTGTAATGTCAAGGCACTAGACTAATAGGAACATTAACATGCCCCCCCCCCCCCCCCCCCCCCCCCCCCCCCCCCCCCCCACACACACACACACACACCACCCCCCCCCCCCCCAGTGCTTCAAATAGTTCTACACACACATTACTGTTAGAAGGTTGCAATGTAAAGCCAGTAGATTAATAGAGACATTTCCTCCCTTAATCTTTCAATTCTACATTTCTCCAAAAAAATAGCCACATTCAGCATTTGTGCTGGCTTTCTTACTAATATTCATACATGTAAAATATCAATGTTGCCTGCTTATAGAGGTACTTTCACATCAACAATTAAATTTAACCTTCTGAAGTGGTTCTTGTAGAAACAGATATATCGTGGCCTTTTCATTTCCTTGCTTCTTATGAGTCTCAAATCAATATCTATGTTGTAATTCAGGCTGTACGCAAGGTTGGGGCTTCAGCTGAAGAAGTCAATGAGACCAACCTGGATCTGAATCTGGGACTTAAAACACGTGATGGTGACAATGGAAGTGATGTGAAAATGGGCGAGGGCAGTGACCAGTTGGAGAGGTGACCCAGCTGAAGATATGGAGAGGAGATCTGCGGCATTTTCTGTTTCTGAAAATAGAAGAGGAGGAAAGCCATATGAGATAACCTTGAATGAGAGTGTTAAGGCTGTTCTACGTTTTCTTTTCCTTCATTGATTGTATAACTGTATTCTCCATTCATATACGTACAATTGTCTTTTGCATTTGCAAATGATTTATTCAATTTATGCTCCAATTATACTTGTGGAAGTAATCTTTTAACAGATAAATCTTCCTATTCTCAATCTTTACTGGCAGGGATAAGTTGTTGGTATTGCTTGTACTGGGTAGTCTAGTTGGTAGGTAATTGGCATGGAAACTTCTATCATGAAGCAATTATTTCCATGTCCCAATGTATCTAACACGACATTTCTTGGATCCTCTGGCGATAGTCTATGCTTTGTTCTCGATTTTATAATATATTTTTAGCGTGGACACTCTTTTTGATACTTTTCAGTAGAATTGTTGCTCTCGTCCGATACTTCTTAGACATGCATTTCACACATTGAATATAAATTTTCTTTTATTTTCACATAAAATTGTAGTACTTATGGAAATATTTTAGATTTATACTTCATATCATTTAGTGACAAACTTATGTTATGTTTTAACATAACGAGTGTAGTACATTATCTTCTTCTTGTAAAGAAGTTGAAAAATCCAAGATTAGTTGATCCTATTCTCTATTTCCCAATCAAGAGATGATAACAATTATAATTTGTAACAATGTAGGTTAATCAAATTATCTAACACTAGCATTTGCTATTTATGATAAAAAATTACAAAAAGGTATACTCTTCATGGAATTTTCTAGCCATGCAGTGTCCTAATCTTACTAAAGTGTTGGTATGTACATGTTCGTGTATGTATGTATCTATATGCGTGCATACATGCTAACTGTTTTAAACGTCAAACTCTACATTTAGGTGCTCAACCCATAAGCATAGAAAAGCACAAGTTTTAAAGAGAAAGGCATGAGGTTCATGTATTTCATTTTTTATTTTGAAATTATAAAAATATGTAAAAGTACAACATGTTCGTGTTTGTGAATTTAATAAATATTTTAAAATTTTAAAAAAGGAATTGCCATAAAAACATTTTAAGCTGTGGACAAATAATAATGGTAGCTGGAAACAGTGGGAACTTGCAGATTATGTTGATATGTTCAAATAAAGAAGACCATGGATAAAAGTTGTCAAAACTAGCACTTGGTGTGAGTTTTCCCCCTCTACACTTGACCTAGTTTATTGCAGACTTTGTACTTTTGTGAATGCAGTTCCTATGTTTCCCCTTTCCCTAGCATTGTGGTTGTCACGTAGTATGTGATGAGTCCATGTTTCTACTAAGGGAGCCCATATTCTAGCTTCTTCGTCGTTATGGGTTTTGAAGAAATACAAATTTGATCGATAGAAAAGATTTGGAGAAAGTTAGAGAGAGATCTCTCACCTCAGTTGTAGTATATAGATACATAAAAGGATAATTCTACTCATATTCCTATATTACTTTTTATAAAACTCATACTCTTTATATAACTCATATTCGTAACATTCCCTCTCAAGTTGTAGCATATACATCCTACATGCCCAACTTGTTACAAATACTCCGAATCCGAGGACCTCCAAGAGGTTTTGTCAACACATTTGCTAATTAGTTAATGGAGGAAACATGTTGAAGTTCGATGATCTTGTCTTCTGTAACCTTCTGACAAACTAGATGACAATCTGTCTCAATGTGCTTGGTGCGCTCATGAAAAACTAGATTTTCTGCTATGTTGATAGCCAATATGTTATCACTTAATCTCATAGGAGTTGAAAGAAGAAGATGTAACTCGCTCAAGAGATCTCGTACCCTTTTTAATTCACATGTGGTATTGATAAAGGTTCGATATCTTGATATTCCGACTCAACACTAGATTTTTAAATCACAACTTGCTTCTTGCTCTTTCATGATACAAGATTTTCTCCAACAAACTTACAATAACCAGTAGTTGATCGTCTATCAATTGGTAATCCTACCCAATCTACATCTGAAAAATCTGCATCTGAAAACCAACTATACGTCAATAACCATAATTTGAATATAAGCGTCCTCTGCCATAGGCACGCTTCAAATACTGAAGTATTCGAATCACAACATCCCAGTGACTAGTCCGTGGAGCAGATAAAAACCGTCTCGCCATACTAACATGATATGCAACATTAGATTTAGTCGCTGTAAGATAGTTCAGTTTACCCGTAATCATCCTGTATCATCTTGGATTATCTAAAAGCTCTCACTGATCTGGCAGTAGTTTGGAATTGGCGTCCATTGGAAAATCTACTAGCTCACATACTAACACACTAGCTTGTGAGAGCATATCTAGCACATATTTTCGTTGAAAGAGAAAGATCCCTTTCTTCGATCTTGCTACCTGAATGTCCAAAAGTGAATAATTCGAAAATCAACTCATAGTTAGAAAATATAATTTTACTCAAAATAATAATAATTTGAGGACAAAGAACTAGGCTTCCTGAATCCATCTAAACAACTATATGATCCTTGATTTATTTTTCCTAAAGACAACCAAATCTGGAGGTATTGTTTTCACCTGAAAATGCAAACATAACGTTAAATGTTTATTTCACAAATGACGATTGATCGGGGCAGAACCAGCACTTGAAAATATGTGTTTTGTAAAATCAGTGAAAATGTATATGTGCTAATATTTCCTCGATACTTCTGTTATAGCATTGGCTCAACGGGTCAAATCCACAGGGACGGGAGGCGATAGAAGCATTAACAGTTTTTATTCACGTCGGTTGTTAACAAGTTCTTCTTTGTTAAAAGAATTAGAAAAAAATAAAAGAAAAGAAATCCAGAAGTGATAGATGAGAAGGTGATGAAAGTGGCGATGTGAAAACAAAAAAGAAGTGATTTGAAAAATAAAATAGAAAAGAAGATGAAACAAAGGTGAACTAAGAAGTTGGTAAAAACATTAATAAGAAAATGACAAAAAGGTTTGGAAAATGATTCTTAAAACAAAGTAAAAAGAATGAGGAATGCTATGAATGAAATCTCATGACTACTAACTACTAATTACTCCACTAACATGCTAACGTCTTAGTGATAGTTGCCTCACACAGATCCTTGGCTATCACTAGTCCTTGGCTTCAAGAGACGATATAAAGCATAGATGGTTCTTCACATTCAAACTTACATCAAGAGCAAGCTAATACAAACATTAGATCATCAAACTATTAGAAGCAAGTATGAAATAGAGAGAGTTAGCTTGGTTAGCAAGTTAGCAAGTTAGATGTTAGAACCCATCATCATGAGCCATCAATTGCTCTTGTAAGAGTAAGGCCTTGTAGAGGCTATTAGATTCATGTGAATTATCAAGTAAGTGGTTATCTAGTTAGTGGTTAGTAGTTAGTCACCATGAGAGAAAATCTAGCTAAGCATCATGTAGAAGATGGAGAAGATTACATTGGAGAAGAAAGGTGACACCTTTACATAGATTGTCGTCATCTATTACATCAATATCTCTCTATCTCTCTCTGAATCTCTTAGCCCTACTACAAGATCTAAAAACAAAATGAAAATATAAAAAAAAGAGAAAGAAAATCCTAATCTACAACTAGAAGAGAGAAACCTGGCAAAAAAATCAAATCTGCTTGCGTTTCGGCCAAACCCTGCCCTATTTATAGGAAAAGAAGCATCTAGAAGGCGAGATGGGGCCACGCGTCGAAGATCGACGCGTGGACCCACTACATTGCCGCGGAAACCGTTGAAACGCAGCATTTGCCGCGTTTTCGTGACAAAACCTGGGAACTAAATCCCTAGTTTTGGCGAGAAACATCTCCTGGCTTCGAGGACCTTCCTGGTATATTCTATTTCGGGTATATTCGTCCGGATTTTCGTCTGACGTGCGCAAAAGTCTAGGTTTAATGCATCTTCTAGAAGCTCCCTTGCTTGGCCTCCAAGAAATCCGGATTTAATTACCCGAAAATGAGTTTAATTAAGCTCTTATTAACCTTTGGCCATTGGACTCTTGATTTATCTGCAAAGTAGACCAAAACGCAATTAGAAATGATATTTTATTCATAAATCAGTAGGGAATGCAATATAATAATGCAGAATTATAGACTAATCACACCCACACTTATCTTTTGCTCGTCCCGAGCAAAACAAGAAAAGAAAAACTATACTACAAAGTTATTACACCACTTTCGCAGGTGACGCAATTGCACTGAGTGTGTACAACAAGCCGTTAAACCTCTAGATTACCCCTAAAGGAGGAGTTATGTCTCCTAAGGGTTTTCAGTGGATTGCACCCACAAAATCCATAAAGAAAGAAAACAAATGTTAGTATTTTGAAAACACATTTTGAAAGAGAGACAAGTTTTTGAAATATTTTTGTAAAATATAAGCGATTTAAGGTCATAAGTCCACCAAAAATTATTCTCCCTTAAACTTAGTCTATATGCAAGATCTTGTCTTCAATTAAGGTAAGAATTCAAAATTTGATTAAATATTTTATCCTTCATAAAGCCTAGATAATATGCACTTTGTGATAGTGAAGATTTCTGGGATTTCAACTCTAACCATCATGCCATATATATATATATATATATATATATATATATATATATATATATATATATATATATATATATATATATATATATATATATATATATATTTCTTTTTTTTCCCCCTTAGCTTCTTAGGCTTTCTAGTTCACCTATGTAGCGAGCGTTTAATCGATGACTCCCAAACCAGACGGCCCTAGGGCACCAGATGAGAAAATATCCCTCAAATTTAAGGACTCGAGTAAACAAGGCCACAAAACCAAGGGAGATTATTTGTTTCTTTTGACCACCGTTATGCGTGAATAATCATGCTTCTTGAGGCATAATTATCCAACTTAATAAGTGATTTATTCTATTTATATAATATATATTTTTTCTTTTTATTTATTTTTACTTTATGGCATTTTAGGTCTTTGTTTCCATCCCAAAAATTGTGTTTGTGTGAAGTGCATACTATCTAAGGCAAAAAATTCAAGATAAAATTATCTCTCCAATTTATCTTACGTAACCTATAATTTTAAATAAGATCCATTATTTTGACTATGTTTAAGATGTCATAATTAAGGTTTTCTTAATTTATAAGATCATCTTAATTTTCTTAAAAATTGATCAAAACTTTGTCTCTTATTTCAAAAAGTTTTTAAAGAAAGGGAAAGATTCTATACAAAAGGGAAGATTCTTAAAAGTATCCTAAAAGAAGTGAAAAAGAAAAAAAATATAAAAACTCTATGTTAGTAAACCCTCCCCCACACTTATCTCATGCATTATCCTCAATGCATCATGATGTATGTATGCATGAAACAAATAGAGAGGGAAGAAAAATCACCTCAAGGTGGTGGTCCGGTGGTGGTCTGATTGGTCCACGAAATGTAGCCCAATCCAATTTGAGTGGAGTCCGGAGGAACCCACCAAAGACCTCTAAAATATAACCCACTAGAATGATGTATATATGAATGATTTTTATTAAAAAATTTACCCCATCTAATTTCTAAATGTTCAAATAATTTCTGAGTCAAATTTATCAAGACCCTTGTCCCAGAATGGAATGATTGATTTGGACTCAGGAAGTATAAGAACTAATACCGACTCGAAAAAAGACTTAAGTCAAGTAAAGGTTTAGGAATCGAGATTCGTTCAGAAAGTGGGTCCAAATCAAGAAGTTGAAACTCAAGTCCACATTCATTTCCCCACAATGGAATGTGACTTTCTAAGATTGGTGATTCAAGTTCAAGAATTACAGGTATGGGAACCAAAACTGACTTTAAAATGTTGCTCAAGTTGGGTAACAAAACAGGAGTCAATATTGATTCAGGAATTTGAACTGGATCACAAATTTGAGAATCGAAGTCTCATTCTTGTCTAAGTTTAATTTCTTTAAAAGGAAAACTTGCCAATTTGTAAATAGGACATTCAAAAGTATGAAATTGGTCAAGTTCAATTTGTTGATCATAAAAGATTGGTGATTCAATTTCACAATGAATTGGCACGGGATCCAATACTGACTCGGGAAAAGGCCTGAAATCAGGTAAAAATACCTCAGTCATTATTGAATCAGGAAGTAGAATTGAATTATCAAGTTGGGGTTCAGGATCATATTCATGCTCAAGTTCAATCTCAGAAAAAGGATAACTTACCAAAATGTCAATGGGATTTTCAACATTTGAGGAATGGATGGACTGAAATTGAATCTTGGTTTCCAAAATGACAAGAGTCCTGGGTCAGATCAATAGAGTCAGGGATAGCTAAATTGGTCAAAGGTTAATAAGATAGAGTTTTCTCATTCCCATAAATGCTAACCAATTGACTCAATTGTGTTTCCAACCTATTGATAGACTGGGCAGAAGATTTTTGAAATTATAGTGCGGACTTTTGCAAGACTTCTATACTCTTTTCTAAATGTGATGTTTTCAAGTGGAGGCTCTAGAATAGAAGTATAGGAATCTTGGTTTACAAAACAACAAGAGTCATGGGTCAAATTGATAGAGTTAGAAATATTTGGATTGGTCAAAAGTTGATAAGAGAGAGTTTCCTCATTCCTATAAATGTTGACCAGTTGACTTATTGTGTTTCCAACTTATCAATAGACTGAGAAGAAGATTTTTGAAATTGTAACGCAGACTCCTGCAAAATTTCTATACTCTTTTCTAGATTTGATTTTTCTTTAAGTGGATGTTCTAGAAAGAGAGTATAAGAATATTGGTTTTAGAAATTAGTGAAGATTGTGAGTCCAACATATTTTGAGATTGAAGCTCAGACTCACGAAAGCACTCCATACTCGTTTTCAGGGTAGATGGTTGGTCATTTTGAATAGGTGAAAATGAGTATGAATCTTGAAAATATTCTGAAATTGGGGAGTTGAGCTTCTTTTGTTGGGACTCAAGAATGGCTTGCATGGCTTCTATAATTTTTTCAAACTCAGATTTTTCTTCAAAACTGGGAAATGAAGATTGTGGAGATTGTGAAAATTGTGGATAAGGTGGTGAAAAATTTGACTCGGGGGAGGTGAATCCCCATTGACTCTGTGACGAGTTGAAATTATAGTCATAAGATTGGGGGTATAGGTTGTATTGATTCAGATAAGTCCAACCCGGTGTATTTGGCTGGTTCATATTGTGAAAAATCGGATTGGAATTATCTGAAACAAATAAGGTCGGTGTGAAATATGGATTCATATTAGAATTTGAAAGAATTATTATTGTTGAATTCCATTTCACAAACAATCACAAACAAAAAGAAAAATTAAACAACAAACAAAAAGAAAGAAAATTAAAACCAAGCCTATACTAAGGTTGACCTAGACCTAGACGACTCCTAACTGGTCGATTACCCGAGGGAGGTTGTTGCATGAATCCGACCATAAGCTAATCGACCAGGTAGGGGCAAAATACGGTGGGAGATATCCGTGCGTAAGCAACGGGCCTTAATTACGCCAAACCACGGTATCTTTGAGGCGTAACCTCTTAATCCCCAACCTTAGATACCGATTTCACAAGAGTAAGATTCAAACAAGTTCCACCCTCGGTCAATCTCTTAATGAGTCCGAGATGTCCCTAGGGGCCAACGTTTATCAATTTTTATTAGGGCTTGGGTTGTGTGAGTGGGGAGGTGGTTTTTGAGCTAAGGAAGGGTGATGAAATCCCACCTTATCTTGTATGGGATTTTGCCCTTAATTTCAATTCGTGCAAGTGTGAAATATAGACAAGAATAACACAAAGCGATAAATCACCCATGTGTTTGTCCTATGCTATATGCAATGCCATATGTACACCTCAATTTAGATCAAAATAACAGAACAAAATACTGTATATTGGAATTGAACTGACTCGTGCTTAAATGCAAATGTCTAAACCATCTTAAAAGTGTCCAAATACCGTATTTTAGTTCTTTAGTTATTTACAGTGTCCAGGCAATCAAAGCAGAATATTGGCAGCAGAATATAACAATATATGCAACTTGTAAAGTTTCTGTAAAAGATAAAGTACAAATGCCACAAAATTGCTGCGTTTTCGCGGCTTTTCTTGGGTTTCCGCGGCACAATTATGGAAGCAGAGTCCCTACTTTCTAGAGCAGGGACATGCAAGCACAAGGAGAGCGCTGCAATGCTAAGTTATTGCAAAGATTGACCTGCACACAAAACAGAGAAGAAAATGTTAACAAAAACGTGAGTTTAAACCATTCTAATCCCTGGCAACGGCGCCAAAAATTTGATCGGGGCGGAACCAGCACTTGAAAATGTGTGTTTTGTAAAATCAGTGAAAATATATATGTGCTAATGTTCCCTCGATACTTCCGTTATAGCATTGGCTCAACGGTCGAATCCGCAGGGACGGGAGGCGATAGAAGCATTAACAGTTTTTAGTCACGTCGGTTGTTAACAAGTTCTTCTTAGTTAAAAGAATTAGAAAAAGAAAATAAAAGAAAAGTAATCCAGAAGTGATAGATGAGAAGGTGATGAAAGTCGTGATGTGAAAACAAAAGAGAAGTGATTTGAAAAATAAAATAGAAAAGAAGATGAAACAAAGGGAACTAAGAAGTTGGTGAAAACATTGATAAGAAAATGATAAAAAAGTTTTGAAAATGATTCTTAAAACAAAGTAAAAAGAATGAGGAATGCTATGAAAGAAATCTCGTGGCTACTAACTACTAATTACTCTACTAACATGCTAACTTCTTAGTGATAGTTGCCTCACATAGATCCTTGGCCATCACTAGTCCTTGGCTTCAAGAGACGATACAAAGTATGACAAATAAGATGATTCTTCACATTCAAACTTGCATCAAGAGCAAACTAATACAAACATTAGTTCATCAAACCATTAGAAGAAAGTATGAAATAAGAGAGAGTTAGCTTGGTTAGCAAATAAGCAAGTTAGATGTTAGAACCCATCATTACGAGTCATCAATGGCTCTTATAAGAGTAAGACCTTGTAGAGGCTATTAGATTCATGTTGATTATCAAGTAAGTGGTTAGCTAGTTAGCGGTTAGTAATTAGTCACCATGAGAAAAAATCTAGCTAAGCATCATGTAGAAGATGGAGAAGATTACATTGGAGAAGAAAGAAGACACATTTATATATATTATCACCATCTATTATATCAATATCTCTCTATCTATCTCTAAATCTCTGAGCCCTACTATAAGATCTAAAAACAAAATGAAAATACAAAATAAAAGAGAAAGAAAATCCTAATCTATAACTAAAAGAGAGAAACCTAACCTAAAAACCAAATCTGCTTGCGTTTCGGCCAAACCCTGCCCTATTTATAGGCAAAAGAAGCATCTGGAAGGCGAGACGGGGCCACGCGTCGAAGATCGACGTGTGGACCCACTACATTGCCGTGGAAACGCGGCATTTTGCCGTGTTTCCACGGCAAAACTAGGGAACTAAATTCCTGATTTTGGCGAGAAACGTCTCCTGGCTTCAAGGACCTTCCTGGTATATTTTACTTGGGTTATATTCGTTCGAATTTTCGTCTGACGTGCGTAAAGGTTTAGGTTCAATGCATCTTTTAGAAGCTCCCTTACTTGACCTCCAAGAAATCTTGATTTAATTACCCGAAAATGAGTTTAATTAAGTTCTTATTACCCTTTAACCATTGGACTCTTGATTTATCTGCAAAGTAGACCAAAACGCAATTAAAAATGATATTTTATTCATAAATCGGTAGGGAATGCGATATAATAATGCAAAATTGTAGACTAATCAACGATCTTATTTTCTTTTACTGAGTCATTCATATGGATCAATTACACTTTATGAAGAACAGAGACGAGTATAGAACAAACATAGACACAGGAAATGACAAATTTATAAAATGTAGAACGCAAAGGCACAACTATATATATATATATATATATATATATATATATATATATATATATATATATATATATATATATATATATATATATATATATATATAGAGAGAGAGAGAGAGAGAGAGAGAATGTATATCAACCTGCAGCTGAGAGAACTCTCTCAGCCTGCGGTGACGTGGCTCAATTTTGTCACCCCACTAACTTGCGGCCCGCTTATAGGAAGAAGTTAAATTACCAAATACCCCTTATGAAAAGCTACTCTTTCGGAAACTTTCGTTATTGTTTATTATTATTTACCCAAAAGGCAATTTTTGGAGCGCACGTTGTCAGACTTAGGTTATTGTTTATTATTATTTTTTTCCTTTTTTTTGCCGCTCTTTATAGGATTTAGGTTATTATTTATAAATTATTTCCCCCCCTATTTTCTTACCTCTCTTTGTCAGATCTAAGTTCTCCTTTTCAGCCTGCGATAAACTTTTTTCTGAAAATATAAAATCTTTTCAGATCAATTTTTTCTCCAAAATATTTAATGTCGATGTCTGAGCAGTCTACTGGTGATCTAAATATGGAAGATATTGCATCTGGTTCTACTTTCTCTCAGAATATTGAAAATCTTGAAGGGTTGACATCTTTGCATGCCGATCAACAGGTTTTAAATTGTTTCAATTTTTTAAAAACAATTTCTTAAATATTGAATTTTTTTCTTTAGTCTATGTG
Organism: Agave tequilana; assembly: GCA_038442645.1. NCBI lineage: Eukaryota > Viridiplantae > Streptophyta > Magnoliopsida > Asparagales > Asparagaceae > Agave > Agave tequilana. The sequence continues at coordinate 105,874 of JAVJIF010008824.1, forward strand.
GTACTGCGACCTATAACACATGTTTTAAAGTTTCAGAAATGCGACCGTTTTAATATTCGGTCGCAATCTTATTTGAAAATAATCTCCGGCTGTGAAATCTTTTTTTTTTTTGGTATGCGTCTTAGGTCGCAGTCTTTAGTAAGAAGTAATATAGATTTCTTCTCATACGGATAACTGCGACTTAGGTCGCAGTCTTTAGTAAGGAGTAATATAGATTTCTTCACATACGGATAACTGCGACTTAGGTCGCAGTCTTTAATAAGGAGTAATATAGATTTCATCTCGTATGTGAAATCTTTTTTTTTTGTAACTGCGACTTAGGTCGCAGTCTTTAGTAAGAAGTAATATAGATTTCTTCTCATACGGATAACTGCGACTTAGGTCGCAGTCTTTAGTAAGAAGTAATATAGATTTCTTCTCATACGGATAACTGCGACTTTGGTCGCAGTATTTAATAAGAAGTAATATAGATTTCATCTCTTATGTGACCTTGGTCGCAGTTATATAACTTATATTTTAGACGTGTGATATCTAAAAAATATTTATATTCATGTAATTTGTGTAATTGTTTTTTGTAAGATATGAATGCACATGAAAAAATGTCTGAAAGCTCAGATAAGTTTATAGGGAAACAGTTCCTGTCGGATATGGAAGCATACAATTTCTACAATTCTTTTGCAAGGAATAGAGGTTTTAACGTGAGAAGAAAAGGTACAAATAAGTCACGGAAGCCTCCTTATGAGATTATTTGTAGAAAATTTGCTGCAACAAGGAAGGTGTGAAGAAGTTGTGTGACAAAAGACAAGAGGGGCTTACAGTGCATCGTCAAATTGACATTAGAGTAACTTGTCCTGCTGAGATTCATGTCCGTCTTCGTTTTCTTTTTGACAGAAGATATTGGGTTATCACAAATTTGTTGATACTCATTCACATGAATTGTCAAGCCCGGATAAGGTACATCACCATTACTCTCACCAGACTCATCGTTCAAAGATTAGCAGAAGCATTATGAGCAATCTGGTTGATGTGAGAATGCGGCCTTCAAATATTTCCCGCGTTGTGAATGCAATGAGCCAGGGAGAAGGCTGTGAAGAAGTGAGCCCGCAACAAAATATTGATTTTACTCGTCAACGTAGAAATAACTGCGGCCATGAGTTTATTGCTATTATCAAATATTTTCAAGAGAAAGCCGAGACCGATCCAGAATTCTTCTTTTCAAGTGAAGTCGATAACGTGGGCACACTTAGAAGCATTTTTGGGCTGATGGAAGAGCTATTTCCTCGTATCTGAGGTTCTGTGAAGTGATCATTTTTGACACAACATACAGAACTAATCACTTGAGCTTGCCATTTGCTCCATTCACTGGAGTAAATCATCACCGGCAGTCAATTTTGTTCGGCTGTGCATTACTTGCTGATGAGCAGAGGGATACGTTTGTTTGGCTATTCCAAAAATGGCTCAAGTGCATGCATGGAGTTGAACCGAAGCTGATTATTATTGATCAGGATGCGCAGATTGGTGATGCCATCAAGATTGTTTTCCCAACTTCTCGGCACCGTTACTGTTTCTGGCATGTGCGGATACATATTGCCGAGCAACAAATCCCAATGTCAAACAAGTATGGAGAAGATATGGTCTCTGATTTCCATGCTTGGTACACCTCCCGTGATATAAGCACTTGTGAGGAACGATGGCGTCTGATGAATGAAAAATATCATTTAGAAGAAGAAGAAGACAGTTGGTTGTTGAAGTTATACAGGCTTCGTGGACATTCGGTTAATGCATATCTCAAGGATGTTTTCTGTGCTGGAATGACAACCAGTCAGAGGTCCGAGAGTATTAATTCCTTCTTTGATGGTTTTGTTAATGCAAACACGAAACTAGTAGAATTTGTTCACCAATATGATAAAGCTGTTGCTGCCCGTCGTACATCTGAATCTCTTCAAGATTTTTGGGGTTTGAATTCTGTGCCCAATTGTACATCGAATCCATATGAGATACAGGTTTCGAAGTTGTATACACTAAAGATTTTTCAGTTGTTCCAAAAGGAATGGGCAGTTGTAATGACACTGTTTTCAGAAGAGGTGAAACATGACAAACCTGGATCAACATATTTGGTTGGTAATTTTTCAGAATCAAAAGACAACTGGGAAAAGGTCAGTTATGATAAGCGTAAGGAACTTCATGTTTCTTGTAGTTGCTCGTTATTTGAAACAGAGGGTATCCTATGTAGACATATTCTGTGTATTTTTTGGCGCAATCACGTTACACATATACCGGAATCATATATACTTCAGAGATGGAGGTTGGATGCTCGTTACAAAAAAGTTGCAATTGAAAATGGCATGAAGCCTTTTCCCAGTCAAGGCACTCCACGGACGGCTAGATTGTGGACAATTCGTTCAAAATTTAATGCAATTCTTGACATGGTCGCTGATTCTGATATCCATCTTTCAAAGTTGGAGGCAGTTTTGGAAAGTTTTGCCCAAGAACCACTAGAGAATACAGAGTCATGTCAGGAAATGATCATTCATCACAGCCTAAAACTACAGTTGGTTCCAGTGGATCCGTTGTCGTATTGCGAGATGGTGAAGAATTGAATATACGTGATCCAATTGGTCCTGTACCAACCAAGGGAGGCCTAGAGCTGCATCAAGGCTTAAGTCTGGTTTTGAAGATTCTATATATCAGAAGGAAGTTAAGCATCGAAGATGTGGTAACTGCCAAGAGCTGGGCCATTACAGGACTGGTTATCCGTTACTGGTATTACATTAAACCTGTTAATCATTTTCTTATAATGATGTATCTTTAAAATTCTTACTATTTCCTTTTTAATGGCAGAAGAAGTAGGTTTGGGTTGCCTCCATCTTGAAGGAACAAAGACTTCAATTTTTCATGAAGTGCGACCAGGGTCGCACAGTGTAGAGAGATTCATGTCGCAGTCTGCCACTGGCGTGTCATTATAATCAGATTTATTATCATTCTTTGATTTCTACTGTATTATTTTTGTAAGTAATTGTACTTTAAAGTTTTACTGCTACAAAATTCTCCTATATAGTTTAATTTGTTGTGTATATAATATAGACAGAGACTTTGGTCGCAGTGTACATGGTTAATTGCGACTAAGGTCGCAGTGTTGTTATTGATAAAGAGGGCCAGCAACTACAATCTAGGGTCGCAGTACATGGACTGCGACTTAGGTCGCAGTACGTTAGGTAGGTGTTTCCTTTATATTAACACGCATAGCGACCAAGGTCGCAGTGTTGTTGTTGATTAAAACTGCCGCCAGCAACTGCGACCAAGGTCGCAGTGTATTTTATTAAGACTGCGGCCAGCAACTGCGACCAAAGTCGCAACCTTCATTTTAAAATTTTATTCGGGAGAAATAATTTAATTATTAACTGCGACCTTGGTCGCAGTATATTCGTTATGCGTAAACATTAATAAAGACTATTAGTAGAATATTTAAAATGAAGGTTTGTAATAATTATACAGCATTTCAATCAAGACATAGTAGTAAAAACTGTAATTCACACAATTAATCTTAGAAAACAGAGTTATATATATTTAAAAAAAATAAAATACAAAATTTAAACTTCTAATTCTCATCATCACCATCATAATCAGATTCGTCGTCAAGAGTATGACCGCTTTCGTCTTCCGTATCGCTTTCCGTCCCTTCCACCTCTTCAGCGACAATCTCCTCTCGCTTTCTTCCTCTTCATGTATGTATTTTGATTCATCAATGAACTCTCAGAACGGGTCGTCTGTATCAAGCTCATCCTCTGACCCGTAGCGAGGCATCGCTTCAGAACTATACATCCAATCATCATTAGATGATTGGCTTCTTTCCGGTGAAGACGGTGGAGAAGACATTTTTGAATCTATTTTCGAACAGTGAGAGTAACGAGTTTCAGCAAAAACAATTTAGTATGTTTATAATCCTGTCCTGATGACCCTTTATATATTTTTAATCCCGGAATTCTAAAAGGTTTAATCTCTCGAATCACGTGAATATCTCCCAAATTTATTTTCTACCTTTTCCCAAAAATTGTATACTTTCTAGGTGACTGTTCAGTTATCCAAAACAGTTTAAAAGTTAATACACTCTTACATTAAATTACTTTGAACTCCAAAACAGTTCATTATTGCGACCATAGTCGCATTGGGAACTGATAAATGATTAAGTAACTGCGACCATGATCGCTGTCTCGATTAAAGTATCGCCGTATAAGGAAACGCTGTAACTCAAACAGGTCATTACTGTGACTTTGGTCGCAACACAAATTCTGAACGCATGTTTGTTTCTAACATCAGTACGTAATAGTAAAATTCAAGGTGTAACAAATGTAAATTGGAAATAATCAATGGAACTTATAATAAATAAATGTATAGAAATGTTTATAAATTAAATCAATAAAACAAAAAAAATATTCAATGAATTGCAATTGCAATTATTTTTACATTTATAAAATAAAAAATTGTGCTATATCAATAAAATGTCAACTGTTAGTCTTCAAATACTGTCCTTCATATCATTTCTGTTTCTTCATCCCAACTCTTCTCTTTATCTGTAAGTATCTGTTGGCCCAAAGGCCTTCCACCCTAGTTTTGATGATGATTAACTCATGTAGTTATGTTTATTAATAATCTTGTGATTTTAGTTTCAGATCTTTAAGCAAGATATTATGATCAGCATGATTTTATACCATTTTTATACTCCTAATTATCTATTATTTGTATATAAATAATGCTACTCGGGTATATTTGATTATATTTTGCAGGGAATAGGTAAAAGGAAAAAAAAGGAGGAATCCGGATAATTTCAGCAATTAAATGCCGCAATTTGTAAAAGATTGGAGGATGCTTTTTGAGCATGCTGCGATATTTTGATCATAACTTTGGCTACAGGATCTCAAAAACAGCCATCCAGGTGTCTACAGAAAGAAAATTTAGAGAGCTACAACTTTCCTGTTGATGACGTCTTCTAATTCAGCCATTTGTTGACTCAAAATGATAAAGAAAGTCTGCTTCTGTTTCTGGACTGGACTGAAATGCAACCTAGAAAAATCCAGGGAGCTAAAGATAATTTTTCGTGTTATTTGTACTCTCATTTTTATTTGATTATAAGTGATGAGATTTATCAAATGAGAAGAGTGCATTTGTATGAAGTGAGTGAGAATATCATGTAAGCTTATAAAAGCCAACATGCCTAGGGTTTTGGGAGTTTTTTTTTCCTAGGGTTTTTATTTTTTAGAATTTTTCTCTCATAATCAAGCCTTGGATTTTGGCCATTTCTTCAAAGTTATTTTCATCTAATGGAGGTCTCTTCTAATTGCAAGCTCAGTTTTAGAGGTAAGAATTTTATTTACATCATTTTGTTTTTCTTTATCTGAAATTTCTCTTCCTTTTATTGCTGGTTTAATCTTACAATTAAATTTTAAAAGAAAAAAAGCAAAAAAAATAATAATTAAAAAAAAAAAAGGCTTGCAGAGGCGCCTGTTGGCCTCTGTGCATCCACAACAGAGGGCGCACAGTGCGCCCTCCATTTGAAAGCAAGGGGCGCCACTTGGCGCCCCATTGTGAAGAGGCAGGGGCGGCCCCAGCGCCCCAGCAGGTAAGATTTTTTTTAAAATTTCTTTTTAAAATTTTTTTATTAGTTTAATTTGATTAGTTTAGTTTAATTAAATTTAGATAATTGTAAACTGATTTAATTAGTTTAGTTGATTGTTAATTTAACATGAGTAGGTAATTTTTCAGCGAGTATTTAGGGGAGATGAATCTAGACTTAATTCTTGTGGACCGAGTCGTTCTCCTATTTATGACGTATGCACACCAATTGACCTACTGCTTTTAGGAAATTAATTTCTAGAACAACTAGGTATTTGACAGGTTATGTGTCTGAGGTTTATGATCCATGCTTAGGGTTTTACTGCTCTTTTCTGCATTTAATTTAAGTTATTGATTTTATTTACCTTTGATGGATCATGTAATGTGGACAATAACTTGTGCTTAGATCTAGTAGCTAGACTTAATTTGCCTGTTAGAAATAGAGATTTGGTGTGTAATACAAACTGATTTGGAGATCAAAATTGTCCGCTTGATGCTAGTTTAGAGGATTCGATCCTAGGTGCTTGACTTTTCTTTTATTATAATTAGTTTACATAACTCACTCAAAATCCATAAATCTTTTGATCCATTCGTGTAGAAGTGTCATAACCATAAGAACCACCTGTCCCTGTGGACCGACCCTCAAGTGCTACATCGAACGACCGTGCGCTTGCGGTAATTTTAAAACGAGGAGACAGAATCTCCCTATCAAGTTTTTGGCGCCGTTGCCGGGGACACGGTGTTCTATCTTTAGTTTTGACACCTATACCGAATTGTAAAAAATAAAAAAAAATCAAAAAAATCAAAAAAAAAATTAAAAAAAAATAAAAAATAAAAAATCCTTTCCCATGGCCTATCCAAATTCATTTGGTTATGATCCATTTTATAGGCCAGACCCTCCCTTCCATCCACCAAGCTCTCTTCCAGATTTTAATGAATACATCCATCCCCCGAACTACTCATTTTCTTCATACCATCCTATGAGTTGCCATCACTGTCAAGATCCAAATCATTCTTCTGAACAGTGTCCTTCGATAGGGTATTCGTTGGGACCAGGTCAAAATCAATTCCACACATTTCAAGGACCTGCGAGCGAGCCTTATCCATCAAACTTCAATCCAGAGGGTTGGAATTGTCCTCAATTTTCTTGGGATCAATCATATCAAAATTCTCAATCTAATTGGTCCTACATTGAACCATCACCTCTATCTTGGGGATTTGACAATGATTATGAGAAATCGATGAGCACATTAGAGAAGAGTTTTAAAGCCATGCAGCAGACTATAGTTGAAACCAATCAGCAGTTAATCGAGGCATGTGCTCACATGGATAAGATAATGACTCATCTCAATCAACCTGTTCCAACCACAAGTCCAGATCAAGTTCAAGAGTTCCATCAACTTTCACAAAGTGAGTTAAATGGCAATCAGGTGGACAAGGAACATACACTAGAGGAAGCTTTTGAAACTTTCAGGCAAACTTCAAAGCAAGTGCTCTATGACACTAGAGACTGCTTAAACAGGCCAGTAAATGAGTTGATTAGTGAGCAAGAGAAGGATCCCTTTTCTAGTCAACTAGTTCATGAACCAACGCCGACTCGTCCCATGTCCATTCAAGAGCACATCAACTTTCATAAGATGAATAAAGGCCAAACAGTTAGACCCGAAGAGCAAATCGTTGGCTATAGTGACATGTCTAATCATTCCATCGAGATGCCCTTCGAGTCCCACTTATTCCATCTTAATCAATTTGAAGAGTTTGAACATGAGAAGCCTGTTGAGGAAGTTGTGAAAGTCCATGAAAGGTACAAACTTGATAATGATCCTCAGTGCCTGGATGAAGTGATTAAAAATCATTTGGCTACACGTACACCTCATGTGGAGCCAGTTGAATCTTGCTGTGAAGATGAATGTGACAATGATGAATTTTTGTTTCAAGAGAAATTTGAGGATGAATTTTCTAAGTTCTGTGAAAAGATAAATGTTGAGGAGCAGAAAATTGCATCCACTCATATGGAGAAAATAGAGCACACTGATCAAAATTGTGAGGATGCCTACATGGATAATGAGCCTTTGTTTCTTGATGAGCTTTTTGTTGAAGAGTATGATCACAATGATGAGAAAACATGTGTTGAGAATCTTGAGTTTAGAGTTCCCTTTGAGAAAACAAAACTCAATTTGAGTATCTTCACTTTCGATGAGCCAACAAATGATCATACTTTTCAAAACTTGATTCAAGAATCACTAATTAATCAAAGCTCTAAAAACCTATTTGAAGACGAACTCATATATTTGGATGAACCGGTTAGGGATGCTTTGATTAGTTACACACCTCGAAAGAAAATTGTTGATCTAAGTTTTGAGGTGATATTTGAGGATGAGCTTAAATTTGTAGGCAATCATATTGTGGACACTCCAATTATATTGTGGGAAAATGATGAATTTGTGAGGAGGGATGGGAAGAAGAGAAGGAAGAGATGGAGGAAAGTAATGAACAAGTTGGAGAGGATGAAATTAAAGATGAGAAAAAGATTAACCTCTCCACTTTGTCCATTGAAGAGAACCCATTGGAATGATGGGAAGCGAGCTCGAGGGAATAGACCTAGAAAGATCTAGGTGTGGGGGAGTTGTGAAATTGTACGTATGTAAATATTTGTTTATGTTTATTTTATTTATTTTTTTTCTTTTTGTTGTTGAGTCTTTTTATTTATCTTTTAGTTAGTTGAGTCAGTTTTAGTGAGTCTTTTATTTCTCTTTCTCTAACCTATCTGCCGAGTTTTTTTACAAGTGATACAGGATAGGCAAGGAGGCATCCACCACATACAAGGAGTATTTTTGTTGTTTCGGCAGCTGGATTTCCTAGTGCACTGTGAGTATTTCTAATTCTAGCATACTGTTTATATTTGTATATCTTTTGTATGCTTGGAATGTATGGTCATCATGATTGTGTGCACGTTTTGGATGTGTAAATTACATGTCATATTCATTCTATCTCTGTATTCAAGTATGCATGAGGACATGGCACAGTTTAGGTGTGGGGGAGATTCATATTTCTTTTGTTTTAGGAGTCTTTTTGGTTTTGTTTTAGTTTTAGGGTGTTCACTTTATTTCTCTTTTCTTTCTTTATTGAGAGTCTTAAAACAAAAAAAAAAAAAATTGTGCAAAATTTGAAAAATTTCTACAAATGAGTAGCTAGCATGTGAGTGATTTAGTATCCATGAGTGGATTTTAAGGGTAAGATCAAGATGAAAGAGTTATAAAATCTTAAATAAAGATTAGAATCTAAAACGGACATACCATCTAAACTTAGTCTAAGTGATTATGTACCCAATAGCACTTACACTATTAGTTCATAGGCTTGGGATATTGATTACAACTAAAAAAAAAAAATTATTATATAATAAAATAGATACTAATAAGTCTTGTCTTGTGGCCTCAGTTGCTTGAGTAATTAAGTCCGTAGGAGTGTTTCTACACTTATTGCCCTAAGACCATCTGGTTTGGGAGCATTGGCCCAAAGCTCGATATATGGGTAACTGAGAAAGCCTAATAGGAGAAGACACTATAAAAATATAATAATTTTGATTATCAATTAGCTAGATACCTTGGCCTCAGGAAGCCTCGGTATCTACGCGAAAGATTTTTAAAAAAAAAGAAAAAATTTTGATTATCAAGTAGCTAGGTATCTTGGCCTCAGGAAGCCTCGGTATCTACACGAAAGATAATTGAAAACAAAAAAAAAGAAAAAAAAGGAAAAAAAGGAAAAAAGTATAAAAGTTGTAATTAAATATTCCCAAGCTTAAGAACTACATCACGATCACGGGGTACATAGGATCTGAAACTTAGGACAGGTGGTGTAAAGTTTTGGATTTGAGACTTTATTTTATAGCCAATATGATTTCTTGAATTGAGATTTTACTTGAAAAGGAAACTTTTGGGAACTGATGATCTTACTAACTAGTTATCACAAAAAAAAAATTAAAAAAAAATAAAAAAAAGAAAAAAATTTTGATTTGTTTTTCTTTTCTTGATTTTCGGTTATCCTTATTTTTACTTTTATTTATTTCTTAATCTCTAACTTTCTTGGATTTGTGGGTGTAATCTACTGAAAACCCTCACGAGATAAAACTCGTCCTCTAGGGTAACCTAGGGGTTTAACGGCTTGTTGCACATGCTAAGTGCAACCGTGATTCCTACGAAAGTGAGTTAGAGTAATTTAGTTTTTCTTTTTCTTTTTATAAGTTTTGCTCGAGGACTAGCAAAAGATAGGTGTGGGGGTATTTGATCAGCATGATTTTATACCATTTTTATACTCCTAATTATCTATTATTTGTATATAAATAATGCTACTCGGGTATATTTGATTATATTTTGCAGGGAATAGGTAAAAGGAAAAAAAAGGAGGAATCCGGATAATTTCAGCAATTAAATGCCGCAATTTGTAAAAGATTGGAGGATGCTTTTTGAGCATGCTGCGATATTTTGATCATAACTTTGGCTACAGGATCTCAAAAACAGCCATCCAGATGTCTACAGAAAGAAAATTTAGAGAGGTACAACTTTCCTGTTGATGACGTCTTCTAATTCAGCCATTTGTTGACTCAAAAATGATAAAGAAAGTCTGCTTCTGTTTCTGGACTGGACTGAAATGCAACCTAGAAAAATCCAGGGAGCTAAAGATAATTTTTCGTGTTATTTGTACTCTCATTTTTATTTGATTATAAGTGATGAGATTTATCAAATGAGAAGAGTGCATTTGTATGAAGTGAGTGAGAATATCATGTAAGCTTATAAAAGCCAACATGCCTAGGGTTTTGGGAGTTTTTTTTCCTAGGGTTTTTATTTTTTAGAATTTTTCTCTCATAATCAAGCCTTGGATTTTGGCCATTTCTTCAAAGTTATTTTCATCTAATGGAGGCCTCTTCTAATTGCAAGCTCAGTTTTAGAGGTAAGAATTTTATTTACAGCATTTTGTTTTTCTTTATCTGAAATTTCTCTCCTTTTATTGCTGGTTTAATCTTACAATTAAATTTTAAAAGAAAAAAAGCAAAAAAAAATAATAATTAAAAAAAAAAGGCTTGCAGAGGCGCCTGTTGGCGCCTCTGTGCATCCACAACAGGGGCGCACAGTGCGCCCTCCATTTGAAAGCAAGGGGCGCCACTTGGCGCCCCATTGTGAAGAGGCAGGGGCGGCCCCAGCGCCCCTGCAGGTAAGATTTTTTTTAAAATTTCTTTTTAAAATTTTTTTTATTAGTTTAATTTGATTAGTTTAGTTTAATTAAATTTAGATAATTGTAAACTGATTTAATTAGTTTAGTTGATTGTTAATTTAACATGAGTAGGTAATTTTTCAGCGAGTATTTAGGGGAGATGAATCTAGACTTAATTCTTGTGGACCGAGTCGTTCTCCTATTTATGACGTATGCACACCAATTGACCTACTGCTTTTAGGAAATTAATTTCTAGAACAACTAGGTATTTGACAGGTTATGTGTCTGAGGTTTATGGTCCATGCTTAGGGTTTTACTGCTCTTTTCTGCATTTAATTTAAGTTATTGATTTTATTTACCTTTGATGGATCATGTAATGTGGACAATAACTTGTGCTTAGATCTAGTAGCCAGACTTAATTTGCCTGTTAGAAATAGAGATTTGGTGTGTAATACAAACTGATTTGGAGATCAAAATTGTCCGCTTGATGCTAGTTTAGAGGATTCGATCCTAGGTGCTTGACTTTTCTTTTATTATAATTAGTTTACATAACTCACTCAAAATCCATAAATCTTTTGGTCCATTCGTGTAGAAGTGTCATAACCATAAGAACCACCTGTCCCTGTGGACCGACCCTCAAGTGCTACATCGAACGACCGTGCGCTTGCGGTAATTTTAAAACGAGGAGACAGAATCTCCCCATCATATTAGTTTGGTGATTACTTCAATAAGAGGAGTTTGGAAGCCTTCACTTGGTGATTCCCGTGCCCGAGCATCAAGATCATACCTTTGCACTCGGTGGATCACGTTTGGGATCAAGTCGGCTTGAAGATGGAAGATCGTCAAGAAGACATAGGTATCCTAGTTTAGTTTAGAGTGTGTTTAGATCCATGTGTAAAGCTTAGTATAGTTGATATGCTCAAGTGCACAAACACACACGTTTTATGTTTGGTTTTCGGTTTTCATGAATAGTTGATCAAAACAAGTTTAATTGATATATGTATAGTTGTTTCATTCTATACATGCATGCTTAACTTTTAAACAAACTTATTTTGACTATCCTATTCATGTATAGAAAAATCCAAGTTTGATAAAAATACATGTTTTGGTTTTTGGTAAAAATGTTAAAACACAAAAATAGTTCATATTGATTGATATTTGAGCTAAACTTTTTATCACATGTTTATATATCAATGCAAAATGATAAAACTATTTTTGGGTATTTTTACAAGAGATAAAAGATTTTTAGAAATATTTTTAACACATGTTTCTGTCCCAGAACAGTGTCTGTCAGGCCAGTTCGGCCGACCGCATGGGTCGACCGAACCATAGGCCGGTCGACCCGTGCGGTCGACCGACATGCACAAGCCTGTGCACGTTTGGCAGCCACAGGGACGGTCGGCCGGGCGGCCGACCGGACCTGAGAGCAGTGCTCTCTGTTTGTTTGGGTCGACCGGGCGGTCGACCGGGTTGCCCCAACGGAAACATTTCTGACCGTTGACGGTCGGCCGGGCCGGCCGACTGGTAGCCTGTCAGGCTGCCAGATCAGCCTAACGGCTAGTTTTCTGATGGGCCTATATAAACCCCATTTCTTTAGGGTTTTGGCCAAGATTTTTAGAGCTAAAATTTCCTGACTTCTTCAGTGTTTAAAACAAGTTTTCAAAAGAGTTTTAAGTGCCAAAAGATCAATCTTATTTGTTTTAAGCGTTTTGTTCATTTTTAAAGAAATTAGGGTTTTGGGAATTAGTTTTTGATCTAAACTTCTATATATTTTTGGTGTTTTCCCAAGAGAATTTCTTTGATCAAAACACTTGTTTTCCACTCTTGAGCTATCCTCTATCCTAATCTATTAGGATCATTTGTTTTGTGGAAAAAGAGAAAGAGAGATTGTTTGTGATTGAAAGAAACCACTTGTTGTACACCCTTGATTTTGTTGTATCCCTCTTTGGTAGAGGTTGATCGGGTGATTGGTTTGCTCCCTCTTTGGTAGAGGTTGAGGCTTGTGGTTTGCTCCCTCTAGTGAGAGGTGGAGTTTGGTTTGTAACCCTCTTCAGTAGAGGTGTTTGTGGTTGTTGTATTGGCTACAGGCCTACCCCTCGGTTGTGAGGCGGTGTTTGAGAGAGGAGTTCGGTACTCCTATTGTTGTAACAAATCCTCCTCGGTGGAGGTTCCCTCGGTGGGAGATAGTGGATTGGAAATCCTACACGGTGGTGTAGGCGGGGATGTGAGCTAGGGGCTCGAACCTCGAAACATATCTTTGTGTTTGCGTTTGATCCATTATCTCTAACTCTCTCTCTCTCTTTACATTTGTGTAAAGCATCATTCATATCTTCATATCATTTATTGCTTGTACCTTGCATATATTCATATTGCCTATTCATCTTATATGCTTGGTTGTTTGTGTGTGCCTCACTTATACTTAACCACAAGAGCTTCACATAGCACCTCAACCCATTCAAGGGGAATCAAGAGGAGTTAGTCCAGAGCCTTTCACGGGGAATTCGACTACACTTGTTGGTTGTATTAAGTGTGTTGTAAAATTTGCATTAGCTTCCGCATTTAGCGCATTTAGTTTCTAGATTAGCAAATACACCTATTCACCCCCCTCTAGGTGTGCTTTCAAGTGGCATTAGAGCACTTTCAGTATCATGTATGCAAGCTAACTTCTTAGTCTCTGTACATCAGCAGCCGTAACAGTATCAACATCTGGTGGACTACCAAATGCTATCTTTTCCATGTACTTACATACATATACAGCGCAATCAACACTGAAATTTTCACAGAGTAATCATTAAATGAAAATTAGATTTTTGTACTAAAAAAAGGTAGAAAATATGAAAGGTAAGGAGATGTCAAAAATTTATATACCTGTTTGCTTGTTGGGGCATCTTGTGTATTTTATATTAGTTTTTCTCATTAATTTATTGAAATCAATCTCAAAAATCTGTAATAATCTTTCTTTCTGCAATGTCAATAGGAAAAAATTAGTATTAATCAAATTAAATGCAAGTTTCCAGTAATCAAAATATTAAATTTCAACTCACCATTATTCTTGCATCTTTTTGGTAAAGCTTTAATATACTACTAGTTTTTTCAGCTGGGACCAAAGAGTTGTAAAAAATCCACTCTTGCGTATCGCAATCAAATACCAACAAGGTCCAGTGAAATCCGGGATCATCGGCACTATGTTTGTGATTGATCGGGAAGAACATGTACTGCACATCAGCTGTCCAGTTTTTCAACAGCTGCTGCTTGATGAAATGATCTTTCAGATCTTTACTTTTATATACAACACCGTGCTGCGGACAAGAAAAAAATAAAAAATACAAAATGAATTTAAAATATAAGAAAAAATTAATGAAAATAAGAAGTCATTACGTCAAGACAACAGACTGCGATCAAGGTCGCAGCGTTTCTTAATTAACACATTTTTATAGTAATTAATATAGCGACCAAGGTCGCAGTGTTGTTATTGATAAAGAGGGCCAGCAACTGCAATCTAGGGTCGCAGTACATGGAATGCGACTTAGGTCGCAGTACGTTAGGTAGGTGCTTCCTTTATATTAACACGCATAGCGACCAAGGTCGCAGTGTTTGTTGTTGATTAAGACTGCCGCCAGGAACTGCGACCAAGGCCGCAGTGTTGTTGATTAAGACTGCGGCCAGCAACTGTGACCAAAGTCGCAAACTTCATTTTAAAATTAAATTCGGGTGAAATAATTTAATTATTAACTGCGACCTTGGTCGCAGTATATTCTTTATGCCTAAACATCAATAAAGACTATTAGTAGAATATTTAACGTTCAAGGATTTATTTCACCAAATGAATTAGGAAATTGATATTATAGTAAACCGTAAAGGAGAAAATAGATGTTTACCCAAGCTTCGCTCCGAAAGAATATGCTTTTTAATCCTTCTCCTTTCTCTAGATGCTGCATGTAGAAATGAATTATATTCTCATCTAAGTCTCTACTGAACATCAGGTCCTCAATGTCATTCCTTGTAATCATGATTCCGTTGTCGGTATCCTGATACGCAGTAGAACTACAAGATATTCAAAACAAAGTTAGTAATTAAATTGTTCTTATATAAAGGTATAACAGTTTTTTTGATATGAATTACATTAAAATTAATTAATTACTCAAAGAAGGACTTGTCGAAGAAATTTTTTATAAGAGCTTGTTAATGGGACTGCAGAATTCTGTATGCTGTGGTTTCGGTCAATTCTCTCGATTTTGGATCAGTGGAGGAAATCTCTTTGTCGCCGAAACCAGCGGCAGAATTCAGAGCCGCAGGCTGTGGAAGAGGATGTTCATTTATTTTCTTCTTCTGTTTTGATGAACGAAGTCGGAGTCATCGCGATCTCTTTCAGCGCGTTTGCGTTCTTTGACTCCCCTTTCTATCGTTCCTTTAGAGTATTCCAAAACTGTTTCTTTTAAGGATTGCTTCTGAGGCGGAGTATGTTCTTGATTTTTTTCTTCAGAAGCTCTATCTCTTTAGGTTTCTTGAATCATTTGAATTATATTCAAAGAAAAACTTGGGATATCTTCCCCAGAAATGTTTACAATAGATTCAAAACCCATGATTTCATCCTCTTCCAATTTTTTCTTCTTCTCCTCTTCAGCCTGCTTCTCCATCTGCTTCGTCATTCTTTTGTGCTCCTTTTCCTCTTCTCCCGTCCTTCTACTTTGCTCTTCTGTCATCCTCTCCTTCCACTCTTCCCCCCCTCTTCTTTTTCTCTCCTGCTTCTTCTTTAACTCCTCCAACAACTTCCTCCTCTTCTCCTTTTCCTGCTCCCCCTCTTCTTTCCTCCTCTTTTCCTTCTCCTTCTTCTCCTTTTCGATTCTCCTCTTCTTCTGACTCTCCTCTTCCCACTTCCTCTCCTCGTCTCTCCTTCTCTTCTCAATCTCCTCCTCTTCCCTCTCCTCCTCTCCTCCCCTCCTCTTCCCTCCTCCTCTCCTCCTTTTCCTACTCCTCCTTTTCCCTCCTCCTCTTCTCGTTCTCCTCTTCTTCCCTCATTCTCCTTTCATTCTCCTCCTCTTCCCTTCTTCTCTTCTCCTTTTCCTCCACTTCTCTCCTCCTCTCCTCCTTTTCCTTCTCTTCTTCCAATCTTCTCCTCTCATGCTCCTCCTCTTCCCTCTTCTTCTCCTTCTCCTTCTCCGCAGTAGTGGCTGCTCTCAGCAGCTCTTCTTCTTCTTCTTCTTTCACTTTTAATTTTCTCTGCTGCCTTTTTAGTTTTTTCTTCTCTCTTTTTTCTCTTCTTTTTATTTTTAATTCAGCCTTGAGTCTGCTCTCAGTCTCCATTTTTTCAATTTTTCTTTCAAGCTGAGAAACATATTCTCTCAAGTGCTAATTTTGAGACCTCAACTCTTTTATTTCTTCAACTTGATCATCCCGTGGTGGTGGCAAATAACCTGTAAAAGATGGTTCTTGCTTACTCGTTTCAGCCGCTTCTGGCTCATTTTCTGCCGGGATGTCAGCTTGATTATATGTATGTCCTTCTTCTTCTTCTTCTTCTTCATCTTCATCTTTTTCTTCTTCTTCTTCATCTTCATCTTCTGCTTCTTCTTCTTCCTACTCCTCTTCCCCTTCAACAGGAAGGCCAACCATATTTTTTTCATCATTAGAGACGTTGGCCATTCGACTCAAAATCTGAAAACAAACATAAAAAGGTAAGTTAAAACTAAAACAATGAAATAATTATACAGCGACCTTGGTCGCAGTTAATTTATTAAATATTTATGATAATAATGCGACCATGGTCGCATATGTTTATCCTGCACAAATTTATATGCCCAGACATGCAGCTCAACACTGCGACCATGATCGCATTTCATGTAAAAGGTATTTTCAGAGAATGCGACCACAGACGCAAATTTTTTTTCAGACACAAAATGAACTGCGAAACGTGCAGCTTAATACTGCGACTATGGTCGCATTTTATTTGTACTGCACATAAAAAGAAGTCTACCTTACAATATTCCTGTCAATCTCATTTAGATCAACTTCAAGCAGAGATCTGCTAATATTTTGGAGGTCCCATCTTACTGCGCGCGGGATTTTGTCCTCCAAACAAGACCTCGGCTCAAAAATAGGAGCCCTCTCACATAGCCAATACTGCAAAATGGAAAATTAAATTAGTTTACACAAATATTCACAATATTATGGTTAAATTTCATACAATGTTGGCCAAATATGAGATTCGTACTTACAATAATTTGCACGGAGCATCCTTGCAGCTCGTACGTGGTGTGCCTGAAGATGTCCATTGACTCAATCAGGAATTGCCAAACAGCTTTAGCCCAGCATATTGTCCTCATCAGCTGCATATTGGCAATATGTTTCACAATATACCACGGCACCGTGCATTTACTGCCAGAGAAGAAAAGAGTGGCCGACATGTATAGGATGATTATTGTGGTAAAGTCTTGAGCTGCAAGTCTTTGTATGTCTCTTATAATTTCATTTAAAGTCACTTGCTGCTCAAGCTGTTCATCCTGTGTCACATCTAATTCACCCCTCCTCCTTTTCTTGACCAGAAGATCATCCAAAGCCTCTTCAATAGATACTTTTGTGATCTTCTTTATATTGGAGAAATAATGTTTTATAACCCCTCTGTCTTTCATCGTACATGTCTTATTCATAACAAAATCTGCCCCAATGATAGGTAGACCAAAAGTGAGGGCAACATCCTCCACTGTTAACTCAATTTGTTTGCCCCTAATTCTAAAGGTCCTTGTATCCCTATCATACTGGTCTAAAATCCTCAGTACCGCAACGTTTGATTTTAGAGCCTTTTCACCCCTAAATTCCTCATTATAGAAAGCCATGAAGATTGGGCCAAATGGGGTATTCTTGATCGCCTCTACGAAATCTGCCTGAATGTACTTTTTAAATTTCTTGATGAACTCGCACATAGGTTTTAGGCTTGATCTCAGAGGACGAACCTTCATCTGTTGTTTACCTATAGATGTAGAAAAATAAAAAAGTTTAGACCAATAATTATTTAAAAATTTTAAGGGAGTAAAAAGCATATTATTTTAATAAACTGCGAGCAAGGTCGCAGTCATCTACAGTGCAAACATAATCTACTGCGACCCGGGTCGACATTGCGACCAAGGTCGCAGTCATCTACAGTGCAAACATAATCTACTGTGACCCAGGTCGACACTGCGACCAAGGTCGCAGTCATCTACAGTGTAAACACAAACAACTGCGACCTTGGTCGACACTGCGACCAAGGTCGCATAAGACTACAGTGCGAACACAAACTTTTATAGCGACTCTGGTCGACACTGCGACCAAGGTCGCAGTCATCTACAGTGCAAACATAAACAAATGCGACCAGGGTAGACACGGCTACGAAGGTCGCATAAGACTACAGTGCAAAAATAAACAACTGCGACCCAGGAATGATGAAACAAATGACGTTAAATACAGTGCGACCATGGTCGCAAAACACTACATAAATATTGAAACAACTGCGACCCCATGTCGTCAGTATGTTAAAAAAAAAAAAGGAAGTTTCATATACTGCGACCATCGTCGCATTCGTCTAAAAGGAAAAGTCCAAAAAAAAAAAACATTCTGAGATGCACAGATCTGAAAATAAAATTTTAACAACTGCGACCGAGGTCGACATATAGTATATGAAAAAAATTTCCTTTAAAAAAATATTAGCAAGGTCGCATACATATAAATCACTTTTTCGAAAATACTGCGACAAAGTAAAAATAGAACGAAATGAAAAAAACTTGAAAAAAAATGGACCTTTATCGTTGTGTTACAAATTTTTAAATTTAAAAATTTATTCGTCATCTAAAGTTTCAAAATCTCTTTCTTATTTGCGAACATGGTCCAAAGATTTTTAAAAAAAATAAAAAGACTTAAACGGAATAAATCTGGAAAAAATTTAAAACAATTAAAATACACAAACCCTAAAATTTTTTGAAAAATATCGTTTTTCTATTACCTTTTTTGGCGGATGATTTCTTTGGCGCCATGTGTTGCAAATATATTTTTAAAAAAACGGATCAAATTTGTGAAATAAAAGAACAAGTTGGATCAGAATGATCGGGTGAAATTTTAGAGCTGAATTTTTTTTTGAAAGGCAACTTTTTTACATAAGGTAAAAAAATGTGACAGAGGGTATTTTCGGAAGATACATTGTTGAGGTGACTGACATTAAATTGGGCGGGATTTTTCATCTTTTTGTCCGCCAAAATTTATGACAGGTATGTGGCTATGATGTTGCCACGTCCTGCCGGCTGAGAAACTCTCTCAGTCTGCCGGCTGAGGTACAGTAACCCCACACATATATATATATATTATATTTCCTAGTATGTCTCCTTAGATTATAATCTAAGGAGACAACTTAAAGCTACAACATCCAAATAATTTTTCCATGATCCGATCGTACATTATCATCTTCATATTTTAAGATGTACACATATAAAAAATCAAGTGATTTATAGTTCATTTTCTCATTGATCTAATTGTTCTATTTTGTTCTATTGTTTAAAAACCGTTATATTTGAGCCCAAAAAAATTAGAGTAAACAAACTTCAAATCACATGATTTTTTATATGTATACATCTTAGAAAATGAATATGATAATGTGTGGTTAGATCGTAAAAATAATTCAGGATGTTGGAGTGTAAGCCGTCTCCTTAGATCACAATCTAAGGAGACCTACTAGGAACACTTTTCATATATATATATATATATATTATATATATATAATTATATATATATATATATATATATATATATATATATATATATATATGGGTTTCTGTACCTCAGCCGCTAGCTGAGATAGTTTCTCAGCCGGTGGGACGTGGCAACATAATGACACGAATTTGAAATTAATTTTGGCGGACAAAAACCAAAAAATTTCCACCCGAGTTAGTATCAGTCACTTCAACAATCGCTTTGACGAAAATACCCTTCCTCACAACTTTTTACTGTATATAAAACTTTCCCTTTCAAAAATTTTTACAGATCTAAATTTTCAATTGATCAATACGAAAAGATAGTGCCATTGTTTCCCAATATTTCTTAGTTTTTGTAAAAAATATTTGCTAAAGATGCCTCCAAAGAAATCATCTGTGGAAAAGGTATTGGGGAAGCCCAGAAATTTTTTTTTTAGGGTTTGTAAATTTTAGTAGTTATTTTTTCAGATTTGATTCCATTTTTAATTTTATTTAGAAATATTCCTATTTTAACCTAACTTAAATTAAAAATGTCTGATTAATTGTGTTCTTACTAAATTTTTTTGATTTTTTAATTCTCCAATTTTTTTGGTTTTTAAAAAAATATTTAAATAATTTTTTTTAAAACTTGCGCCCATGGTCCCAAATAAGAGAGAAAGATTCGCAAACTTGCGATCATGAATCGCTTTTTAAATTTTTATATTTTGTAATCCAATGATGAAGGTCAATTTTTTTTCATTCACTTTTATGTCGACTTGGGTCGCAGTTGTCGGAATTAGCGTTTTAGGACTATGCGACCTTGTCGCAGACATTTAAAAATTATTTGTTTTAAAAATTATTTACTTTCATTTTTTTAAGGTTTTTTTTTACTAAAACTCTGCGACTGATATCACAAAGTTGTCGTTCGTTCTCTCCTTTTTGGGGATATGGTCGCAATCTGTTACCGAGGTTAGCGTGATTGAATATTGCGACTCTGGTCGCACTATGATGATACAAAGGTTCCTCATGTTAAATTATTTTGGTTAATTATAAAATTGCAGTGCGACCTTGGTCGCAATGTATTATATTCTACTAAATTGGATTAACTGGACACTGATATATTACACTGCGACCTTGGTCGCTGTATGAATAAACAAAGTATATAAATGGTGAATTATTTTATTTAATTATAAATTTGCGACCGAAGTCGCAGTGTAAAATATCATTGCGACCTTGGTCACAGTGTATTATAATTTATTAAAGTCTGCTGCGACCAAGGTCGCAGTCTTATTTTCTTTTATTTCTTTAAATAAACGTACTGCGACCCGGTATTTTATACTAATATTTTTAATGTTTTAGCATCTATAGGTAAAAAAGAAGTGAAGGTTCGTCCTATGAGATCGAGCCTAAAGCCTATGTGCGAGTTCATTAGAAAATTCAAAAAGCACATTCAGACCGATTTCGTAGATGCGATGAAGGAGACCTCGTTTGCCCCAATCTTCATGGCATTCTATAATGAGGAGTTTAGAGCTGAAAAAGGTCTGAAATCAAATATCAGTGTGCTGAAAATTGTAGACCAGTATAATAAGGATAGAAGGACCTTTAGAATTGGGGGCAAAGAAATTAAGATTCGACGGTGGACTGTAAGCCCATCTTGCATTTTATCACACAACTTCCTTACACCCTCCTTATTGCAACAAAATTTCCTGCAAATAATTTCATGAGGAGGCCTCCGTGACTTATTTATTCCTTTTCTTCTGACGCCAAAACCTCTGTTCCTTGCATAAGAATTGTAGAAGTTGTATGCTTCATCATCCTGAAAAACTGTTTCCCTAAAAATAGATTTGAGCTTCCAGACATTTCTCCATGTGAATTCAGATCCTACAAAACAAATTGCTGAACTAAATAAAATCAACTAATTGAATATCAAACATCTGAACTATAATAACTAAAACTGCGACCAAGGTCGCAGAAGTAAATAAATCTATAACTTCTGAATAATAGACCGCGATCGTAGTCGCAGTTTTCCGTATGTCCATGTTTTTTAAAAAATGTGAATAATAACTTTGCAACTCTCTCATTAGTATATACTGCGACCTTAAGTTGCAATTCTTAAAATTTAGTGTATAAGATAGATATAATTGACATGGACACGTGTCAAAAATATGAAAAAAATAGGACTGCGACTAAGGTCGCAGTTATAAAGCTAGCTTTGACAA
Source organism: Agave tequilana (assembly GCA_038442645.1). NCBI lineage: Eukaryota > Viridiplantae > Streptophyta > Magnoliopsida > Asparagales > Asparagaceae > Agave > Agave tequilana. Next base: position 127,604 of record JAVJIF010008824.1, read on the forward strand.
CCGAAAAAAATGTTTTAATACAAACTTTGACCGTGGTCACAGTTAGTAAAATATAGTGTATTAAATTAGTGATCGCAGTTCATAAATCTATTAATTTAAATAGGTGCGACTGATATCGCATTTAACATATACGCTACACATAAATCTTCTAAATTTAAGAAATTACGGGAAAAATTGATAAAATAATAACCTCTTGATCAGCATTCAAAGCTCTCAACCCTTCAATACTTTCAATATTCTGAGAGAAAGTTGAACCAGATAATATATGGTCCATATTTAGATCGGGAGATAGAGATCGCTTATGACTACGACCAGAATTGACAGGGGAAGTGGACTGCTCCGATATCAATATTAAAATAAAAAGGAGAAAAATTGGTAGAGAAATTGGATATTGCTATTTTCAGAAAAAAATTTATGGCAGAAAAGTTAACCCTAAATCTGACAAAGAGCGGTAAAAGAAATAGGGAGAAATAATAATAAACAATAGCGGATCAAGTACCTTTTACCGATAGGCATTTAGTAATTTAACTTCTTCCAATAAGCGGGTCGTAACTTATTCGTGTGGCAAAAATTATGCCACGTCACCGCAGGCTGAGAGAGTCTCTCAGCCGTCGGCTGATATACATATTTCTCATATATATATGTATATATATATATTATATTTCTATGCTATATATATATATATTATACAATACATAAAAGTTGACATCTAACCTGAGTATACATGAAATTACAAGTATCTCCCCACAAAAGTCCAGTATGCCCCAGAAAAAATAAGTATACTCCCAAAAATTTCAACAAAAAAATTAACGCTATTCAAAGGTAATGAACCAATAACACGTTTTCTTAATTAGAGTGACTTCCATAAACACCCAATTTTAATATTATCATCCCCATCATCTCCAAAGTTCACAACTGCTAGCTCTGGTTTATTGAGAGAGAGGAATTGAACTCATCTCGGTTCATCGAGGTTCCACATCTTTTCATCTTCTTGAGAATATTTTTGGGATTGCCTTGAAAGAAGGCAGAGGTTGGTATGAACATACACCCAGTTCTTCGCTCGTTATGGAGTCAAGTCATTCCTATTTATAGAATGAATTATCTTGTGGGTGCTTCAATTTCTCTCACTACATGGAGAACGTAGATGCCCAAGTGATTTCACGATCGAACCTTGAAAATGGGTGTAGAAGTCCTTTATGTAATCTACCATACTTTGGGATTCATAATCCCCCAAAGGAGTCATATTCCCTAAATTCATCCAATGTCATAGAGAACTTGGCAAACTTTGTTTGACCACCAATCACATCCTCTTCAAGAACTTAGCCATTTCATTAGTGATCTCGATATCCTTGTATGGAGCAATTCCATTTGGTGCTTCATTAAGCTATTGTGCGCCAAGAAATTAATCGTGTGCCACTATAATACCTAAAGCCCATTAAACATTTTTTTTCCATACTTAGTGCTAAAATCTATGCATATCACAAATTCACATCAACACTAGAATACTCAATAATGTAAACAAAAAAGCTTACTTTAATAGTTTCGTAGGATTTAGCGACTGCGCAAGCAATATAATCGTGTTTTACTTTTCTTCTATTTGTTGACCAAAATGGAATGTACCACAATATACAATGATGGTTTTTCATTGTTTCTCTTGCCTTCTTTCCTAAGTTATCTCCACCTTCTCAATCATGCAATCTCATTGTTTTATTTGGAATTCATAGCTCAAACCTAACCTACAATTATCGTGTTATTTATATAAACAGAGAAAGTAATAGATTATAGAAATACCTTGCATCTGTGTAATACTCCCCTTTAAGTGGAAGTATTGATGTCAATCATGCCCAACTTTTTACACAGAGAAAAAAACTTTTTCTTATAACACTTTAGTGAAGATCTAACCAATTTGGCCATCAGAAGAAACATACGAAGTGATTATTGGTCATTACCTATTTCTAAATAAATGAGAGTCAACCTCAATATGCTTTGTCCACTCATGAAAAACCAAATTGTTTGCAATATAAGTTGTACTTGATTATCACACACGCGTCATCATTGATCGAGGACAAACAACAACCACTGACACAGAAGAGAAATGAACTCACAACATCGCACACACAATACGAGCCATAGCCATGTACTTAGCTTTAGTACTGAATCTAGCGATATTAATCTGATTCTTACTTCTCCATGTCACTAGATTATCACCAATAAAAAGTATAGTAGTCACCAATAGAATGCTTATCAAACAGATTTCTTGTTCAGTTAACATTAGATTAACCATCCACATCAACGAGAGCAAAAGGCTTATAATACAAGCCCTTGCGAGAAGCATCCTTAATATATTACGAGATACAACAAGCCGGGGGGGGATAGGAGGTGCAGAGGAGCGGCGAGGTTTTGGGGGTGCAGGAAAGTGGCGGGTGGGGTTCAAAGGTGTTGTGGTAATTGTAAGGGGTCGGGCGAGTAGTGAAGGAGCAAGAGGAGACGGCGGTGGTGAGGTGATGATGAGGGAATTCACAATGCCCAAAGGCACCGATTTTCTATCATGTTATGTTTATGTAATGTTTGGGAATTGATGGCTCTACTTTAACCTAGGGTTGTCGTGTTATTTGTATCTATTTTTTGTATTTTTTATTTTTAGTAATCTGATTTGCAGTTGAATTACTAGTTTTCTTTTTATATATTTTTTCTTTTAGAGTTTTTTTTTCTTTTAGAGTTTTGATTTCTTTTAGGAGTTTATAATTTCTTTTAGGCTCATAGATCTCAAATACTCTCGAGGAGTTCTTCTCATTGCCATACATCACCTTTAGTGTATTCCACATCTCCTTAGCAGTAATCAAGAACATAATACTACCACTAATTTTCTCCTCTAAACTATTGAGAAGCCATGTCATCACAGAATAATCTCCAGTAAGGCAGGTCATATAAGTAGGATATGTAGTAGCAGGAGGAGCTTAAAGGAGGTGAGCCAATTTGTTCTGAGTACCAATGAATATACAGAACGCTTGTGCCCATAACAAATACTTGGATTCATTCAACTTCACCATAGTCCCCAACATTGTCTTGGGAATAGAAGTCTCAACCATCAGAGAGGAGATCATAGTGGAGGAGAAATTTGTAATCTCAGACATAGTAGCCAGTTGTAGAGATCACTAGAAAGCAACTAGTAGTAGCAGTAAACAGCTAGTAATGAAGAGATACAAGTAACTTAGTTACCCGGTAGTAGTATAGACAACTAAATTAGTATCAAGAACCCAATTAATCAACCTTAAATGTGCAGATCAGATGTAAAAATCTAATTTTTAAGGAGAAAACAGGTCAGATCTCACCAAAGAAATCTTAAAGCATCTAAAAAGCCAGATAAGATTTTAAAAAAAAAATCTGATTTTTGAAGGGTTGCGACAGCTTTTGGAGAGGTGGGTGGGGTGGCAGCACTGTTGGAGCAAAAAGAGATGGCGACGACACTTATTGTAGGGTGTAAAAGAGGTTGCAACACTATATGGAGCAAAAGAAGATGGTGGCAGCACTTGTTTGAGGTGGCGGCAATTGTTGGAGGGTGTGAAGGTGGTGGCGGGGCTGTTTGGAGCTTTGGAGGGGGTGACGGCAATGTTTGGAGGATGTGGAAGGAGAATATTGAGAAAAGTAAGAGAGAAAGATGATGGATTTTGAGATTAAGGTTTTCCTTACTTTGATACTATGTAGAAAAATAGAAATCTTCAAAAGAGAGATATTATATTCATGTGAGAAGATATATATATATATATATATATATATATATATATATATATATATATATATATATATATATATATATATATATATATATATATATATATATAAGACAAGAAAGGTATATGGGTAATAACCCAATAAGGGTAATAACCCAATAACCTAATATTAATAACCGAACTTAAAAGTAGCCTATATAAAAATCTCATGTATTCACTTTTCAATAAATAATGAACAATGAATAATCAATGAAAGCTTTTTACTCTCAAATGAGTTTAATACAAATTTCTCAAATCGTCTTCTCTATTAGTGGTGGGATGCCCTATTAGACTCAATTATTGGCGGGATACCGTAATTGATTTATCATCTCTCTTCCTCCCCTCTTAATCTCCCACAACAAATTTCTTTCTCTAAGTTGCTGTGAATCTCTCGTCCCCTACAAATATATTCCTCTCAAACATCCAACCGACTTCGAAGATCCGACATCCTTTCCTTCACTGTCAATAACAACCAATCTAAGATCTGCTTTCACTTTCTCCTGCACAATTTCAAAGTACTAACAGCCAAGAAAATAAAGACAATCTAGCAAAGCAAATAAAGAATAATTGCACAAGCTCCATTAAAGACAAGCATCACAACTTGCAATCGGAGATCAACTATAAGTTCAGACCAAGTAAGCTACTGGAATCAAATACGATTATCAAATAAGGTATTATTCTAATTATATCAACCTTAAATTACAAGTCTAGATATACATCTCTACTTTATTATTCATTTTTTTATCTTTTGTCCACAAATAGTGAGCCAATGTATCTGCTTCTCCCTTGTAGTTAGCTATCTTCTTTATTGCTTATAAAACTCTTTACCTGCATAATCATAGATTTAATTAGCACCTTAATCTCTAGTATTGATCACACAAAAACATGCCAAAGAATCACAACTGATATTATCTGTTTTAAGTAGTTTTTCGGTCTTCTTGTTGGTGAAACATTTTTTTGAGTTATTTTATCTTTTGCTTCCGCCCCATACACATTTCACATCAATTTGGTATCAGAGCACAGTTAGGTAGAATTTGCATCTAGAAAGCATTTAAATGTAGTTTGTTGCATCTAGTTCAATTTTATTAAAATTCAAAAAAATTAGTGTAATTTAGGAGTCATTGAAGGGTGAATTCTTCTATGAAATTTCGTACGATTGGTGTTTAACTAAGATATGTTACTCGATTGGTTTTGCAATTAAGGAACACTAAGAGCAAAAAATTTTCACCTGAGTTACGCCGATCTAGCCAATTGGATTGGTAATATTAGAGTTTGATTAATATGACAATCTTAAAAAAATAAAATAACATAAAATTAGTTTTGATTTGCATTCATATTAGGATTCATACATTGCATGCCAACTAGTAGTAGTACCCTATATTTGCTAGATGAAATCTATTAAATTCCCAATGGAAATCCCACCGTCCGTTCCCTTAGATCCCCAACAATGTGCCGCAATACTCATCGAGATAAATACCAAGCTTAATGCACTCAAAAGGATAGATGATGCACTGCAAAGAATCCTAGTTAAAAAAAGTTTGGAAGAGGCTAATGCACCTACCCCTCATGTAGTCACTCTCGTGATAAAACAGTTCCAAGACAAATCACTACCGATATATGACACCCAACCTGAAATTGAATCCGATTCTGAAGAATTTACATATCACTTAGGCATAGATTCTGATTTTGATGAAGACATAGATGATGACCTCACCGACGACCAAGTTGATGAAGAACTAGGTGATGATATTATAGAGTCTACTACCTTGATTTCCTCCGAAGCTACCCCAGTGATTATGGAGATTAAAGATTTCTTCCCTAAAGACAATAATTCAATTCGTCTCGAAGTCACAACTATTATAGAGCTTGTTGACGTCTTTTCTAAAGATGTTACACACAAACGGCACTAGTCAAACATATTTGACTCACCTATTGTTAGCACTGTATTTTCACAAATAGGATACAAGAACTGTAGAGTCATTGTGGACAATGGAAGTTGTACCAATGTAGTATTTTTGAGATATTCGAAAATGATGGATTAAACTAGTTACCACATTCTCACCCATTTAAGTTACCATGGCTTAAATCCACAACCATAAGAGTTCAACAATCGAGTCTAGTCTCGGTCGATTTTCATCTCTACCTTTGGAGAACTACGTGGCATATGTTAGGAACCAAGTCTAAGTTCTCCACTACTTTTTAGCTCTTAATCGATTGTCTGAAATCGTCCATAAGCTTGTATTATCATCATTTGCATCACATGTGCACGACTTACACAAGGAAGTTATAGATGAAATTGCTCAAAATAACGCCAACTATAAGTTAAGAGATGACATAAGAAAAAAATTTAAAACTTTTAATGTTGAAGAATATGTAAATGTACGGATTCGTTCAGAACAATCTACACCGAGAACTGTTAAAAAATTACATGCTCGTAGTGTTGGTTCATTTCAGATTTTAAAGAAGTAAACAACAATGTTTGTTATTGATCTTCCTCAAGAATTTGATATAAGTTCTACATTCAATATTGAAGATTTAGTAGAATGTAAAGTTTTGATTTTAACCCTAGCAACTTCCTTATTAATGAGACATCCCATGAGCCTATATTTGAGAGATCCTTTATTCCACCAATTTCAAATATTTTACCTACTACAGTTGATCTGATAGATAAAATTTTGGATGATGAAGTTATCATAACTCGAAAATATTTGGTTCGATGGACAGGAAGAGCATCGAATGATAACTCATGGAAAGATCAAAGTACCCTACAACAGATTAATCCTAACAGGTTACGCAAGATGAGATCACTCGTAGTACTGACTTGACAGAGTTGAGCTCTCTCCAACCTGAAGAGAATGATGCGAAATCAAAGCACCAATATCACGGCACATGCATCATCTTTAAAGAAGACACGCAAACTTAATGTGGATCCAGTAGTCCTACTAGTATTAGGACTTCTAGTATTATTTCTTATGTTTTTAATTTTTAGTAATCCGATTTGCAGTAGAATTATTAGTTTTCGTTTTATGTATTTTTTCTTTCTTTTAGACTTTTAATTTCTCTTAGGAGTTGGATTACGTAATCCAAATAAAAATAGGAGAGTACAATTTTGTAGCTTGTATAAAGGCCCACATGTATTCACTTTCAATGAATAATGACTAATTAATGAAAGTTTTTTTACTCTCAATTGAGTTTAATACAGATTTCTCAAATCCTCTTCTCTATTAGTGACGGGATGCCCTATTAAATCAATTATTGTTGGGATGCGTAATTGAGATTTATCTATCTCTCTTCCCACTCTCTTAATCTCCCACAACAAATTTCTTTCTCTAAGTTGTTGTGAATCCCTCGTCGCCTATAAAGTTTTCCTATAAAATATTCAACTGACTTCGAAAACCCGACGTACCCTCCTTCACTGCCAACAACGAATCCAAGATCTGCTTTTACTTTCTCCTCACAATTCCAAAGTAATACAACCAAGAAAATAAAGACAATCCAGCAAAGCAAATAAAGAATAATTGCACAAGTTTCATCAAAGACAAACAACACAATTTGTAATCGGAGATCAATCATAAGTTCAGACCAGTCCAAGCTACTGGAATCAAACTCGATCATCAAATAAGGTATTATTCTCATTACATCAATCTTAAATTACAAATCTAGATATACATCTCTGCTTTATTATCTATTCTTGATCTTCTGTTCATAAATAGCGAGCAAGTGCATCTGCTTCTCCTTTGTAGTTACCTATCTTGTTTATTGCGTATAGAACTCATTTACCTGCATAATCATAATTTAATTAGCACCTTAATCTCTGATATTGATCAAACAAAAGCATGTCAAAGAATCACAACCGATATTATCTGCTTTAACTAGTTTTTCTACCAACATTCTTCTTGTTTGTGAAATATTTTTTTGAGTTATTTTATCTTTTGCTTCTGCCCCATACACATTTCACATCAATATCCCTACAATACTCAATATTTTCACTCTTTCCATCTGAATTCATGACATTCAAGAACATCTTGTTAGTCTCACATTAAGGTGGCCCACTAACCTTGGTTAATTAATTGGATTCCTAATTAAAGTTAACTGATATTAAAGATGCCCATATTAAAGTTACATTTATATATAATTTAATAATCACATGAGGTATAAAGAACCATGATGGGTGGTTTTATCTCAGGGGTTATTTTAGTAAATGTTAGACCCTCTTCTCTCCTTCTGAAAAGAATATAACCTAGGCTCATTATTTTGTGAGAATTATTGAATCCATCAGAATTGCAAGGTTGTGAAAAGAAAAGGAGACAGAGAGAAGAAGGGTCTACATTAGGGTTTCTTACAGGATTAAAGAGAAGGATCAAAGTCTTCATCCATCTATTTTCTTCAGTTCATCAATGGCTACAGGTATGGTGATTTAGTATTGTTTAATTATGCATTCGATTTCTTGAGATGATTGATTCTAGATCCATGGCTATTAATCCGCATAAAGTTGATTTAATATCTTACATTTGGTATCAGAGCCGTATTTTTAGAATCAATACATCTTGGATTATAGATTATGGGAAATTAGGGTTTTTGATTAACAGTTCATAAAAATCAATTTTTTGATCTTTTAATTGTAGAATTTGTAGAGGATTTAATAACCCTAATCTGCTGTTCATATTCCTCTAATTGTGCAATTAATTGGGATCAAAATTCAGGAATTAGAAGCCCTAATTTTCCCTAATTTTGGATTCAGTCGATAATCTGGAACTGCCTTTGATAACAGCTTCGTCGACTATTAGTCGACTAGCCTGAAACACTAGTCGACTAAGTATTTTTTCCAGAAACTTAAGAATTCTCTGTTTCGGTACAGTGGTCGACTAATCATTTTGAGTAGTCGACTAATAAAATGTATAGTCGACTTGATATTTTGAGTAGTCGACTAATTAGGGTATAGTCGACTTATAATTTTGCCCAAGTCGACTAACAGAGTGACTCGAAAGTTGGGAGCTCTCTGTTGACTTCAGGAGTCGACTTAATTTATGATCAGTCGACTAATAACAAGTATAGTCGACTTATTACCTTGACCTAGTCGACTAGACTTGATAATAGTTAGTCAACTTGACTTGACCCCAAGTCGACTTGATTTGACTCTAGTCGACTGGAACTCCCACTATAGTCGACTTATATTGTTCCAAGTCGACTAGTAGTTCCTTGACCAGTCGACTAGTGTTGGTATAATTTCAATCATAAATGTAAGTTACACATTTAAGTTGTTGTGTTAATATTGATTGATGTTGGTCAAGTAATAGAATTGGAGTATTATAGTATTACTCAAATAAAAGATTAGAGAATATTATTGGTTAGTTTTGTATTCATAAGGCTTATTGATTTAGTAGTTGCCAAAGTGACCTATGTTAGTAAACCTTATGAATATACAACTACATAAAAGACTTGTCAATGTAGGTGACATTAAAGACAATAATACTCTCGATGGCGGTTCTAGTTAGGAGATTGGGACTGGCCCAAAGGAAAGTCTCTTTCAAATAATTAGGAACCGGGGTAGGGTAGTGTAATTTATGCAACTTAGTGGTGTAGAATTGGATACCCAAAGGTAACATGACTTACTGTCTAAGTAGCATAAATTATATTAGACCTACATAGGTGATAAAAGAGTCTCACCTAAAGAGTGAACACTGGATATGCTTAGGTTTCGCCCAAAGGAGGAATCAAAGTGATATCAATAGTTCATCTTCATTAAATTTAAAGTTTTGTATTGATTCGAGGCCTTAATGTGAGCTATGTCCTATTTTGTTTCAGTGAACGTTCCCACTTCCCTTCACACTCATACCACTAACATTCCAGCCCTGGATGGTACAAACTTCTCTGAGTGGTTTGAGCATGTTCAATTCACACTGGGTGTACTGGACCTTGACATGGCTCTTTTGGTAGAGAAACCTGATGAAGTGACTGCTGAAAGTACAGCAGAACAGGCTAGCCATACCAAAGCTTGGGAAAGGTCGAATAGACTCAGTCTCATATTCATCAAGATGACCATTGCCAATAACATCAAGACTTCACTCCCACATACTACTAATGTATCTGAACTTTTAAGTGCTGTTAAAGACCGATTTAAGTCTGCAGATAAGTCATTAGCTGGCACCCTTATGGCTGAACTTACCACCATGAAATATGAAGGTAATAGAGGAGTTCAACAACACATTCTAAATATGACTGATAAGGCTGCGAAGTTAGGATCACTGGGAATGAAAGTGGATGAGTCCTTCTTGGTATAGTTCATCCTCAACTCACTTCCTCCTCAGTTCGGAGCATTCAAGATTCACTACAATACTCATAAGGATAAGTGGAATCTGAATGAGCTGACTGGTATGTGTGTACAAGAGGAAGTGAGACTGAGGTAAGAAGGGCATCACTCAGTGTTGGCAGTAACTCAAGGGGCTATCCATAAGAAGGGTAAATATGGAAGAGGTAAGAGGTTTCCATCAAAGAAAGGGAATGACCATGGGGAAAGTAGCCACGGTCATGGAAAGGTTTTCACTGTCAAATGCTACTTCTGTGGCAGAAAGGGACATGTGAAGAAGGACTGCAACAAGAGGAAAGCTTGGTTCGAAAAGAAAGGTATGAATCTTTCTTTTGTATGTTATGAATCAAATCTTGCTGAAGTTCCTTCTAATACTTGGTGGATTGACTCTGGAGCCACAACTCACATAACTAATTTAATGCAGGGATTCCTTACAACCCGGAAACCGAAGGAAAGTGAGAGATTTGTCTTTATGGGGAACCGTCTTAAAGTGGAGGTCGAGGCTGTTGGTACTTACCGACTACTCTTAGAGACGGGTCATCAGATGAATCTTGAGGACACTTTTTATGTACCTTCAATTTCTAGGAACTTAATGTCATTATCCAAATTAGATGTTGTTGGATATTCTGTTTTATTCAGTTGTGGAAAACTCAGTTTAATGTATAATTCAATGTCGGTTGGACATGAAATTTTATGTGATGGTTTATATAAAATTTCATTGAATGATGAGTTTGCACAATCTCTTTTATCTCTGCATTCGAATGTTGGTATTAAACGTGGCTTAATCAATGAAAATTCCTCTATCTTGTGGCATAGACGACTGGGGCATATCTCTAGGGATAGAATTGAAAGATTAGTGAAGAATGAGATTTTGGATAACCTAGACTTCACTGATTTTGATGTGTGTGTGGATTGCATAAAAGGAAAGCAAACCAAACACACCAAGAAAGGTGCCACAAGAAGTAAAGAGCTTCTTGAAATAATTCATACAGATATTTGCGGACCACTCTCCATTCCATGTTTTACGGGAGAGAGATACTTCATTACCTTTATAGATGATCTGTCACGTTATGGTTATGTATATCTAATTCATGAAAAGTCTCAGGCTGTTGACATCCTTGAGGTGTTCATTACAGAAGTCGAGAGACAATTAGATAGAAAAGTTAAAATCATAAGATCAGATCGAGGTGGTAAATTTTATGGTAGATATGATGAGTCAGGACAACATCCTGGCCCATTTGCCAAATTTCTAGAAAAGCATGGTATTTGTGCTCAATACACAATGCCAGGTACGCCTCAGCAGAATGGAGTTACTGAAAGTGTGAAACCGAATACTTATGGATATGGTTAGGAGCATGATGAGCTTCTCTAATGTACCTAATTCATTGTGGAATGAAGCCTTAAAGACTGCTATGTATATCTTGAACAGGGTTCCTAGTAAGGCAGTCCCAACAACTCCTTTCGAGTTGTGGACTGGTAGAAAACCTAGTTTAAGACATTTACATGTTTGGGGTTGTCCAGCAGAGGCTAGAATATATAATCCACAAGAAAAGAAATTAGACTCAAGAACAATATCTAGATATTTTATTGGTTATCCAGAAAAGTCTAAGGGGTACAAATTTTATTGTCCTAACCATAGTACAAGAATTGTTGAAACTGGTAATGCCAGATTCCTTGAGAATGGTGAAATTAGTGGGAGTGATGAACCAAGAAAGGTAGATCTTGAGGTGGTAAGGGTAAATATCCCAATACCCTTTCCTTCAAGAGAAATTATTGTCCCTCAGCTTGATCATCAAGCTGAGATACCAGAACAACATTATGATATTGGTCCACCACTCCATGAGGATATCGCCATTGAAAATGTTGTAGAACCACCACAACCGGCAGCTTTGAGAAGATCTCAAGGGAAAGAAGATCTGCCATTTTAGATGATTATGTGGTGTATCTATAAGAATCTGATTATGATATTGGGATAAATAAAGATCCAGTTTCATTTTCACAAGCCATAGAATGCAATGATTCTAGTAAATGGGTTGATGCTATGAATGAAGAGTTGAAATCTATGGACCATAACAAAGTCTGGGATATGGTCGAATTGCCTGATAACTGTAAGAAAGTCGGGTGTAAATGGGTCTTTAAGACCAAGCGCGACTCTAAAGGCAATATCGAACGATATAAGTCCAGACTTGTGGCTAAAGGTTTCACTCAGAAAGAAGGCATTGACTATAGAGAAACCTTCTCTCCAGTATCAAAGAAGGACTCTCTTAGAATCATTATGGCCCTTGTAGCTCATTATGATTTGGAGTTACACCAAATGGATGTGAAAACAGCTTTTCTGAATGGAGATTTGGATGATGAAATTTACATGGAGCAACCTGAAGGGTTCGCAAAGAAAGGACAAGAACACTTGGCTTGCAAATTAAAGAAATCCATATACGGACTTAAACAAGCTTCCAGACAATGGTATATAAAGTTTAATGATACCATTACCTCTTTCGGATTTACAGAAAACACTGTTGATCAGTGTATATATCTGAAGATCAGTGGGAGCAAGTTTATCTTTTTGGTTCTGTATGTGGATGATATCTTGTTAGCCAGTAGTGATATTAGTTTGCTGTATGAAACTAAAAGCTATCTTACCAAGAACTTTCAGATGGTTGATATGGGTGAGGCAACTTATGTTATTGCATAGAGATCTTCAGGGATAGATCTCGAGGATTGCTAGGACTGTCTCAGAAAGGTTATATCAATCGAGTCTTGGAAAGATTTCATATAGAATTGTGTTCAACCAGTTATGCACCCATTATGAGGGGTGACAAATTAAGTGGGAGCCAGTGTCCTAGAAATGACTTAGAAAAGGGTCAAATGCAGAAAGTTCCATATGCATCAGCTGTTGGGAGCTTGATGTATGCACATACTTGTACCAGGCCAGATATCAGTTTTGCTGTTGGGATGTTAGGAAGATACCAGAGCAATCCAGGAATGGAGCACTAGAAATTAGCTAAGAAGGTAATGCGGTATCTTCAGGGGATGAAGGACCATATGCTCACATATAGGAGATCAGATCAGTTGGAAGTGATAGGCTATTCGGACTCAGATTTTGCTGGTTGCCCAGATAGCAGGAAGTCTACTTCAGGCTTCATATTCTTGCTAGCAGGTGGGGCAATCTCGTGGAAGAGTGTAAAGCAGTCTATCACTGCTTCATCCACGATGGAGGCTGAGTTCATAGCTTGTTTTGAAGCCTCGAATCATGCATTATGGTTACGGAATTTTATCTCAGCACTTGGTGTAGTTGACTCTATTGCCAGGCCGCTGAAGATATTTTGTGATAATACAGCAGCCGTTTTCTTCTCTAAGAATGGTAAGTACTCTAATGGTTCCAGACACATGGAACTTAAGTACTTGGTGGTTAGAGAAAGAGTTCAGAAACAGAAGGTGTCAATTGAAAGTATAAGTACCACTTTAATGGTTGCTGATCCAATGACCAAGGGATTGCCTCCAAAGACATTCAAGGAACATGTTGTTAGAATGGGTCTTTTGAGCAATCTGTAAATGTATGTTTTGGTACTTGTATAATTGACAATATTGCGCAATAAAAGTTTGTTTCTGTATTTTCTGTTATCCAATTATGTGTGCACATATTATGTATGGATGTTTGTTAAATAGGAAATGTCTTTACAAGACAATTACAGGGGTCATTTTGATTATGGACTCAATTAGTAAGGGTTATCAATGTTGTGGTACATAGAAGGGAGTATGACGTGGATGTTGTATAACCGCTATGACTCACATTGGTGGTCCAAGCTAATTGCAGTATTACAGTATTTCATATTTGGGCTTATCAGTTGTTGTTTTTAAAATTCGTGATCACGTGTCAAAGTTTTTCAGTATGGAATCCAATGGAGTCAAAATGTTTTTGAAAAAAATGAGTCTTTTCTTTTATTTGTTTTCTAAAGTTTTAACCTAATCGGTTTAGTGGTCCAAGTGGGAGAATGTTAGTCTCACATTAAGGTGGCCCACTAACCTTGGTTAATTAATTGGATTCCTAATTAAAGTTAACTGATATTAAAGATGCCCATATTAAAGTTACATTTATATATAAGTTAATAATCACATGAGGTATAAAGGAACCATGATGGGTGGTTTTATCTCAGGGGTTATTTTAGTAAATGTTAGACCCTCTTCTCTCCTCCTGAAAAGAATATAACCTAGGCTCATTATTTTGTGAGAATTATTGAATCAATCAGAATTGCAGGGTTGTGAAAAGAAAAGGAGACAGAGAGAAGAAGGGTCTACATTAGGGTTTCTTGCAGGATTAAAGAGAAGGATCAAAGTCTTCATTCATCTATTTTCTTCAGTTCATCAATGGCTACAGGTATGGTGATTTAGTATTGTTTAATTATGCATTCGATTTCTTGAGATGATCGATTCTAGATCCATGGCTATTAATCCGCATAAAGTTGATTTAATATCTTACACATCTCTCTACTTTCGGTCACTGTTGTAACATTAGTGATTACATTAATGATAGGATTGGACCAAACCATCACTCACAGTGGAGACATCCTTCTCTTTCAATGTGTAAATTCGTATGCATTGTCTTTTTGCAAAAAACTAGTTCGCTAAAGGTTATAACTGGTAGGAACATAATCTTCAAGTGCGTGATTAGCAACATATGTGTAAGATTGAACAAAGTGCAAATTCATTGCTAAGTTGAATGACATGATGATCATGTAGAATATATGTGCGATCAGGGCATACGAATGATCTCGAGTGATTAAAAGTTTTTCCTATAATGTAGCCTCTCGTGCCAACATCGCCTCTTCGCTTCTTTGTGAGTTCAGTGATAATGGACACTGAGCTTATTAAGAAAACATCTTAGGTCTTCTCGGTCTTCAGTTGTATTTATGCTTCCTCCACCGCTTTCTTCATTTCAGCTATATGTTTAGTTTAGATGCTTTTGTGAACCTTGATGTCAAGAAGTCTAGTTCCAAAATATGACCCTTACCCTCGAATGGAAGCTCAAAAAACCTCATCACAATAGTTACATTTCTTTTCCAATTTCTGCCACCCTCGGCAAGAAATTTTCTGTTATAGCTCCAAGATTTATCATCCTGAATACACTATTGCACCTACCTTCACTACTACTAACATGACTTTCTGATGTCATTCAATCCCTTAAACTTTTCATGCAAGTTATGCTATTAACAATAACAAGATTGAAACAAGCACCAATTTTAGATCAACCATCAATTAAGTAAACAAATAAGCATTTGCAATGTCTATGACATTGTTGCATGCGTTTACCTAAACAAGCATCAACTATATTATCAATTAAATTAACAAGCAAACATAAATAATCATATATTACATTTAAACAACCACTAAGTACCATCACCAATTAACATGTAGTAAGCAAGCACTAATAACATATAAACAAGTATGGATTATCATTAATAAAATTGGGAAAAACTGAAAACAATTCATATAAAATTGCCTTGTAAAAGAAACACACTACAAACTCGTATCTAACCCTCTATAAAATCCCTATTTAGATATCAAATCAAAAAAGCCCTAAAAACTCTATAGGTGATAAAAAGCCCCCTGTAGAGATTAGAAAGAAGACGTACACATCACATTAGGGGTGATGTCCTCATTATCTAACATAGAAATAGCACATGAGATAATGGAATAGAAAAACACAAAATAACAGCAAAGACCCGACTTTTCCTACTATTACATAATAAAGCCTACCTCTCCCTCAAGATAGAGGATAAATGTCAATCATGCCTACCTTGCTACAAACAAGAGGAAAAAAAATATTTTAAACAAAACTTTAGTAAAGATATATCACCAAGATGACAACAGACGTAATAAAAGAAGTGAGTGCCTGGTAGCAGGTAACCATATTATATTGTAGGAAAAGTGACTGTCCAATTTGATATGTTTCATCCTCTTGTAAATGCATAATTATTGGTAATGTACACAGGAGGCTGATTTTTACTATGTATGACCATCAACTTGTGCAGATTACACTCATTTTTTAAAGAAGAGATTGATATTATATCAACTCACAAATTGTACAAGTCAAAACTCTATGCTCGGCACTAGATTGAAAAATAACACTTTGCTTCTCACTTTTATTTTACCAAATTACTTCCATAAAAGTATAACAAGCGGCAATAGAACGATGATCAAGTGGATGAACAACTCAATCACATCCAAATAATTCACAATATCGAAATGAAAAAATCGATCACTCCCTTACGATGATCACCTTTAAAATATTGGAAAATACGACAAGCAAGCAGTCTAATGAAGCTGACAATGACTTTGTATGTACCGAGTTATCACACTCGCAACAAAAGTGATATGAGCGCGAATTTCTTGTAGATAAATTAGTTTATCAATTAATCTACGACACTATCTTGGATCCATAAGTTCTCTTAAGTGTTGGTCAAAATTTAAATCCACAGGAGTGCCAATAGGTTTGGATTTTAATATACATGTTTCTTTCAATAAATTAGTAAGATACTTTTATTGAGGAAAAGAAAGATTATTTTTTTTTTTAAAGAAAGAGCAGCATCTATTCTAGGAAATACCTTGATAGACCAATTCACATAAAAATGAGAAATTAAATAAGCCTTCAACTGAACAATACCTTAATGCTCATTTTCAGTAACAACGATAGCATCAATATAAACTGCAAAATAATAGTGCTAGAAAGAAATATTACTCAAAGATGGAGCGATCACATGAGCCCTATTTCAAGCCATAGTAGGCACAACAGGACTAAACTTATCAAACCTAGTTGACGAAGATTGCTTCCGACGATAAATGGCTTTCTTAAATTTGCACACTCCCTGAATTTCATAGCCAAGAGACTGAAGGAAGTACATCTTTTCCTGAAGATTACCATGTGAGAAATTTCTTTTAGCATCCAACTGATATAATAACTATTGCTAATTATCAATAATCCGAAGAGATCATCCAGCAGATGTAGCACTTCATCGCAGGAAAGTGAGAAAAAAAATCTAAATAAAAAGAAAACTAGATCATAAAAATTAAAACAAAAAATTTACTTGGAATTTTGTTGAAGTCACCATGGCTTCACTGCAGTGGTATGGCTTTGTCAGAGCGTCAAGTTTTGATTTGCATTATATTAGGACTCATATATTACATACCAACCCGTAGTTGTACCCTATATTTGCTAAATGAAATCTAGTAAATTCCCAATGGAAACCCAACCGTCCATTCCCATGGATCCCCAACAACTTAATGCACTAAAAAGGATAGATGATGCACTGAAAAGAATCCTAGTTAAAAAAAGTTTAGAAGAGCCTAATGCACCTACCCCTCCTATAGTCACTCTTGTGATAAAAGAGTTCCAAGACAAATCAACACCGATATACGACACCCAACCCAAAATTAATCCGATTCTCAAGAATTTGCACATCACCCAGGCATAGATTCTAATTTTGATGAAGACATAGATGATGACCTCACCGACGACTAAGTCGATGAAGAACTAGGTGATGACATTATAGAGTCTACTACCTTGATTTTTCCTGAAGCTACTCCAATGATTACGGAGATTAAAGATTTATTCCCTAAAGACAATATCTCAATTCCTCTCGAAGTCACCACTATTACAGAGCTTGTTGACGTCTTTTCTAAAGATGTTACACGCAAATGGCACTAGTCAAACATATTTGACTCACCTATTGTTAGACTGTATTTTCACAAATAGGATACAAATACTGTAGAGTCATTGTGGACAATGAAAGTTGTACCAATATTGTATTTTTTGAGGTATTCAAAAACAGGATTAAAGTTGTTACCACATTCTCACCGATTTAAGTTACCATGGCTTAAATCCACAACCATAAGAGTTCAACAATCGAGTCTAGTCTCGGAAGATTTTCATCTCTACCTTTGAAAAACTATGTGGCATATGTTAGGAACCAAGTCTAAGTTCTCTACTATTTTTCAGCTCCTAACCGATTGTCTGAAGTCGTCCATGAGTTTACATTATCATCATTTGCATCACATGTGCACGACTTACACAAGAAAGTTATAGATGAAATTGCTCAAAAAACGCCAACTATAAGTTAAAAGATGACATAAGAAAAAAATTTAAAATTTTTAATGTTGGTGATTATGTCAATGTACGGATTCGCCGAAACAATTTACACTAGGAACTATTAAAAAATTACATGCTAGTAGTGTTGGTTCATTTCAGATTTTAAAGAAGCTAAACAACAATGTTTGTTATTGATCTTCCTCATGATTTTGATATCAGTTCTACATTCAATATTGAATATCTAGTAGAATACAAAGTTTTGATTTTAACCCTAGCAACTTCCTTATTAATGAGACATCCCATGAGCCTATTTTTGAGAGACCCTCTATTCCACTAATTTCAAATATTTTATCTACTACAGTTGATCAGATTGATAAAATTTGGATGATGAAGTTATCATAACTCGTAAGTATTTGATTCAATGGACAGGAAGAGTATCAAATGATGACTCATGGAAAGATCAAAGTACCCTACAACAGATTAATCCCAACAGGTTGAAGCAAGATGAGATCACTCCTACTATTGACTCAACAGAGTCCAACTCTCTCCAACCTAGAGAGAATGATGGGAAATCAAAGCACCAATACCACGGCTCGGCGCATGTATCATCTTTAGAAAAGACGCGCAAACTCAACATAGATCAGTAGTTCTACTAAAATTAGGACTTCTAATTTCTATTTCTTGTATTTTTTATTTTTAGTAATCAAATTTGCAGTAGAATTATAAGTTTTCTTTTATGTAATTTTTTCCTTTATTTTAGACTTTTGATTTCATTTAAGAGTTGGATTATGTAATCCAAATAAAAGTAGGAGAGTACAATTTTGTCGCTTATATAAAGGCCCACATGTATTCTCTTTTTCAATGAACTATGACTAATCAATGAAAGCATTTTTTTACTTTCAATTGAGTTTAATACGGATTTCTCAAATCCTCTTCTCTATTAGTGATGGGATGCCCTAATACACTCAGTTATTGGTGGGATGCGTAAATGAGAATTTATCTATCTCTCTCCCCACTCTCTCAATCTCCCACAACAAATTTCTTTCTCTAAGTTGTTGTGAATCCCTTGTCGCCTACAAAGTTTTCCTATAAAATATCCAACTGACTTCAAAGACCCGACATCCCCTCCTCCTTCACTGCCAACAACGAATCCAAGATCTGCTTTCACTTTCTCCTGCACAATTTCAAAGCAATAACAACCAAGAAAATAAAGACAATCCAGCAAAGCAAATAAGGAATAATTGTACAAGTTTCATCAAAGACAAACAACACAATTTGTAATCGGAGATCAATCATAATTAAGACCAGTCCAAGATACTGGAATCAAACACGATCATCAAATAAGGTATTATTCTCATTACATCAACCTTAAATTACAAGTTTAGATATACATCTCTTTCTTATTATCTATTCTTGATCTTCTGTTCATAAATAGCGAGCAAGTGCATCTTCTTCTCCATTGTAGTTACCTATCCTGTTTATTGCTTTTAGAACTCCTTTACCTGCATAATCATAGATTTAATTAGCACCTTAATCTCTAATATTGATCACACAAAAGCATGTCAAAGAATTACAACCGATATTATCTGTTTTAACTAGTTTTTCTACCAACGTTCTTCTTATTAGTGAAATTTTTTTGTTATTTTATCTTTTCCTTTTGTCTCATACTTATTTCACATCAATATCCCTACAATACTCAATATTTTCACTCTTCCCATCTGAATTCATGACATTCAAGAACATCAGTCTACTTTCGGTCACCGTTGTAACATTAGTGATTACATTAATGATAGAATTGGACCAAACCATCACTCACAATGGAGACATCCTTGTGATTACATTAATGATAGAATTGGACCAAACCATCACTCACAGTGGAGACATCCTTCTCTTTCGATATGTAAATTCGTATGCGTTGTCTTTTTGCAAAAAACTAGTTCGCTAAAGTTATAACTGGTAGGAACATAATCTTCAAGTGCGTGATTAGCGACATATGTGTAAGATTGAATAAGGTGCAAATTTATTGCTAAGTTGAATGACAAGATGATCATATAGAATATATGTGCGAACAGGGCATACAAATGATCTCGAGTGATTAAAAGTTTTTCTATAATGTAGCCTCTCACTCCAACGTCACCTCTTCGCTTCTTTGTGAGTTCGGTGATAATGGACACTGAGCTTGTTAAGAAAACATCTTTGGTCTTCTCGGTCTTCAATTGTATTTATGCTTCCTCCACCGCTTTCTTCATTTCAACTATATGTTTATTTTAGACGCTTTTGTGAACCTTGATGTCAAAAAGTCTAGTTCCATAATATTGTTGACACTTAAAAAAGACAATATTCTCATTGGTCCGAACAATATCTAAACTTGTTGACATTTATAAAAGACAAGTGACAGACGAGCTGAAGACCAGTTTTTACCCACCTCCAAGGGACAAGGAAGCAGCTTGGACTCCACTGATCCAGCAAGCAGAACAGTGAACCCGGATTGTTTCTAAACAGACCTCAGCAGGTCTAAAATGCTAGCATTTAGCATTACATTAGCCCAAGGAGATAACCTCGTTTGAGAGGCTAGCATCATCCAGAGCATCGCCAGGAAGCTAACTGACAGCTTCGCCGAAAAGCCTCTTTTCGGATTTCGCCAAGGATTGCCTCTAGCTCCGCTATGAGCTTCAAAGCGGGCAGCTCCGTTATTGATCTACTATGGTCAACCTTTGACCAATCAAATCTCCTGATGAGATCGGATCCAATCTGATCAAATCCAATTAGGATTCAAATATGGCAGGTGATTGCCGCTATCTCTGACTCTCTTGAAACGAGTAAGAGGATCAAGGAGAATCTCCCAACAATATGGAAAGGATCAAAACAGATCAACGACCTGCCAATTCTAGCTCCGCAGAAGCTATCTTAGCCTCGCAGCAAGGCTACTTTCCAGATTTAAACAGATTTGATTCAATCTGTTTCCATATCTTCAAGGGACGATTTACCCTTGCTCTCCCTATAAATAACCCGTCAGGAGTACAAGGGAGGGGGATCGGAGGAGATCGAGGAGGATCATCGATTGATCATCGGCGAGATGGCGTCTTCTCAAAGATCGGGCTTCTTCATACGCACCGTGCGCTCTCTAACTCAGAGACCTTTCAAGAGAAATACTTCTCCTTTCAGGGTGGTGATACCCTAACAACCTCTTTTCCTCAAGGAATCTCCGGAACCAGGCGAGAAGGAATTCCTCACAGAAGGCGGATTTGAGAAGTAGCAAGAGGGTTCTACCAACCTTCTATTCTCTGATTCCCCGAACCAGGCGAGAAGGGAATCTCATCGCTCGCATCGTCAAAGGGACAAAGTGGTCGCGCGCTGACCAGACTCCTATCGGCACACTTCTCCAGAATCTCTGAGGGGATCTACTTGTAATCTTTTTAAGAATACTTGTAATTTAGCTCCTCAAACTCTTTTTTATAAGTTTTCCCCCTTTGCAAACATAATGGAAAACAAGATGGCGACTCCGCTGGGGAAGGTATTCTCCTCTGCTGAGAATCAAGTGTCGCAATGCGACGAACAGACCTTCGGGTCTATCTCTGAATTCAGAAAAGCCGGTGCAGCCAGATCTTCTCTGGCTAAATCTTCAAGCAAAGTCTCTGCGGAGACGGAAAAGGTTCTTTACAAACCTGCCGCAGTTCTCTGGCGCAACAAGGAAACATGCCCTCAGCCCAGATCCTGCACTTTTGAGAACCTGGTTATCCAGGTCGATCAAGGAAGATTTGAAGAAGTCCTCTCTGGGGGTGGCCTGATGCTTCGAGCACGGAAGCACAGGAAGGTCTTCATGGCCAAGGTTTCAAATCAGAAACCAGAGGTAGAATCTTGCCAGCACCCCACAGCCCCGCCTGTGGCTATTCAGGTTCCCTGCGAACCTAGGCGCCCCCTGTCAAGGCTGATATGGAAGCCTAAACAGGAGTCTTCAACCAAAGCTCCCGGTGTAGTCATGCCGAGACTGCGCCTCTCCCGCGAAGAAAAGGGTAAGATGCCCGTCTGCCCTGACGATGCTGCCAGCCATGAAATCACGACGGCAATCATACCGTCACCTGAATCAAGGGCAGCAAAGCCTCCTGTCAGCCTCGCTTTCACAAGCGAAGCTATTGTACCACAACGAATTCACTGGGTTCGCGGCCGCAAGGCTAAGACCGCAGTGTTATCAGAGGTTGATCCCCTTCGCAGCAGAAGAGCGGGCAAAGCACCACCGCGTGCTCCGCTCCCCAATTCATCAAGCACTAAGCTCGCACCTGTCGGCGAAGCTAGCACCAAAGTACTATTCAGTACTAATCCCTTCTGCAGGGATAAGAAGAATGGAGCATCATCCCTTGTACGCTCCAGAAAGGCCTCTCCACGGCGTTGTTCAGGCTCTGTTGAGCCTAACCTACGACAATTCTTGACAAACAAGCGGGGATTGGAGTCTCTCCAAACCACTTCCCCTTGTTGTCAAAGAGGATGCCGACTTGTGACAATCCATTCAGCCCGCTGTCGGCAATATCCAATCAAGGCTGCATCTCCTCACCATCAATCGGTGTTTGACCGGTTGTCCGCACATGCCACAAAGAAACATCATGAAAGGAGCGCTTCGCGAGGCCCGGCCTTCGCGTCCGTCAACATGACCGGAAGAGGACGAGAGCGACACAGGGAAGGTCATACATCTGATGATACCCCTTTCGGCTCCCCAGATCCAGATTATAGCCCGGGCTTGGGTGAAGTCTTGGTGCAAGAAGAAGGTGTTTTCCGAAACACCAGATCCAGGGTGGCGATACCCTATAATTATGAACAGCCTTCCTCCTCGACGGTCCCAACCATGCCACAGCCCAGGCGGTCACCCCAATCATCCGAAGGGGAAGATGAAGACAGCGGGTATGCCTCGTCAGCGACGGTCAGTTCAGTGCGAACCGACAAAGCATCGGTCAACATGGCCGATAACGCTAACGATGACCTCCGTCGGCGTTTGGAAGCTCAAGAGCAAACCTCCAGGACCCAGCAGGAAGCCCTGGACAATATTCAACAGATGCTTGCCCAACTCCTCAGCAATCGGGGCGGCAATGATACCGGAAGCCACCACGATGAGGAGGAACACTTTAGCAATGATCCGAAATCCAAGGGAGGTTCTTCCCTAGATGCTGAAGTCCTTAAGGGCCTCCAGGCTCAGATTGCATCCCTAGCTCAGAGGGATGAATTAAAGAAAGTAGGGACAGTCCGTCCTTATCCACTAGAGTGGGATTCGGTGCCATACCCACCGAAGTTCAAGCCACCAACGTTGCACACCTATGATGGAAAGAGCTCGCCAAATCAGCACATCTACTATTTCCGGTCTCAGACTGGTAATGTTATAAGCAATGACGCCATCATGGCTAGGCTTTTCATTGGCACCTTAAAGGGGGTGGCATTTGACTGGTTTCGCAGTCTTCCCCCGGACTCTATCAACTCCTGGATCGACCTGGAAACTCGGTTCCTTTCTCGTTTCTATGAGGACGATACCGAAGTGACCATGGACAAACTCCTCTCCACTGTGCAGAGGAAAGGCGAATCTGTCCGCGAATACATTGAGCGGTTCAGAAATCTATCTTTGATGTGCCCAGCTGGGATGCCATTACCCATGCTCTTACAGACATGCAGACACAACTTCTTAGACCAAGTAGAAGTTCGCATGGGGGCTGTCAAGGCCCATACTTGGAAGGAATTGGTCGAACAAGCTGAGATAGCCGAGAAGTCGGCTAAGAAGTTCGAGCCATCCGTCCCTAGAAGCAAATGGGGCGCGAACAACAAAGGGCGTAGCGATCCCCCGCAATCCTCCCAAGTCAAGGGGAAGGAAATCATGTCTGTGGAACTTACGGGAGACCTGCAGTCAAAGGCCAAGAAGAGCGGCGTCAACAGCCAGGAGTCTAAGTTCCCTCCAAAGCAGTACTCCTTTAGAGATGATCAGGTGGTCACGATATTCCATCTGCTCCACAAGGGAAATAAGATGAAGCTACCGAATGCTCGGCGTCCTAATGAGATAGGGCGCACAAATGACCCCAAATACTGTCTTTATCATAGGATGGTCCATCATCCTACTGACAAGTGCTATGTCCTCAAGGACAGGATACAAGCCCTAATTGATGCCGGCGTCCTCACACTGAAGACGGAGCAGAAGAAAGTCACTGCCAATATGGTGACCCTTGAATTCGGCACAGCCCAAAAGGTCATGGTTCCTGACGGGACTTATCTAGCCCCCACACCGCGGTTGGAAGTCAAGCATTCTTCAGCCATAGCTAAAGATGACAAGGGTCTCGTCCCCTTGACATTGGAGACAGGGGAAGTTATGTGGATACACCCTGACCTCGTCCAAGACATACAGCGGACGTCGAAGGACTCCAGCAAAAAGGGCAAGTCCTGCAATGTCATCTCTGTCCTGCCAGATGATGACAACCTTACTTCGGCTTCCCTCAGTGATTCAGAAGGAGAAAAGCGTGCTTGCACAGCGCAGGCAGATGCGCCTCAACAGACGGGCACCCGGTCTGAAAAATCATACTTAAGGCAGTATGACAAGTCTACTGACGAGATACAACAGCAAACGACGTCAGTACCAATCCCGACATCCGCTCCAGTCCTGACCAAAGGGAGAGAGAAGCCTAAGGAAGTGCGGTTCGATCATGCGTTGAAGAAACCGTCAGTCCAAGGGCTAGACACGCCCTTCCGTTTTGATATATTGGCCCACTTAGCCAATATCCCGGCTCGCATCACGATACACGAGCTTCTTCGTCTCTCCAAAGAGACAAGAGAGGCACTCAGAGATGCGCTGGCCAACTCGGAGTCCTTTCTGACATACATGCCTGAGGTTCCTGATGATGAGATCCGGCCTTCCTGCTCAGAGTGCCATCACGCACAGTCAAAGGTGCCTGCTATCACCTTCACGGCGGAAGATATGCTTCTCAAGGACAACAAGCACGATCGACCTCTGTACTACACCGATATATCGGTTCAACATGCATTGAAAGAGTACAAGTCGATCCGGGGTCTGCACTCAGCATCATCCCCAAAAGGCTCCTCTATTTCCTCGGCATACCATTGTACAAGTTGTCCGCAACCACCACTACAATATATGGTTTCAACGCCGGGAGCAGCCATCCACTTGGGAAGATTCGGCTCCGTTGCAGAATCGGAAGCCTCAAGTCAGAAGTGACGTGCTATGTCATTGATGCTGACACATCATATAACTTGCTGCTAGGAAGACCCTGGATCCATGCCAACTGGATCGTTCCTTCCACTCTCCACCAATGCTTCAAATATGTTGAAGATGATGCGACAGTACGAACTGTCTTCGCTGAAAAGCAACCCTTCAAGGGGTGGAAAACTACTTCACCGACGCCCTCCTGTATCAAGAGGCCGACGGAACGCCTGCAGAGCCATTGCCAGACGATGATGAAAGTGGCAATGAGGCGGATTCAGAATCCGAAACAGGCATGCCAGCCATTTTGATAGGCGAACCAATCACAGCATGTTTCCTCAATGACCCCCAATGTAATATCCCTTCTGATGAAGAGGGTGAATGGGTAATTAATGATAGTATCTCTTTTGGTTACCCTGCGAGTATTGGGTCAATTAAATCCATCATAGAAGGCTCTCTGCACATGCCCGTACATGAGCCAAGTTCGGCTGCTACATCTGTGGAGGTTATAGAAGGGGCCACGCTGGTAATCCCTCCATCCAAACAAGGTCAGTTGCCAATAATCTTCGGTAGAACCCAGCCACGGGGACCTGCAGCTACAGAGTCAAGCTCGGACTCAGAAGCCCCACAGTTCTTCCATTATGCGCAACCGGCACGCCATATTATGGAGAAGATGGGATATGACTTAAAGCAGGCGGGCGGCCTAAACTTCGGAAAAGGAAGACGCAGCCTGATGCGTAATTCCGTCCCAAGAGGGAAACCTGCAAATTACTATGATAGTGCACGCAGGGGGTTAGGGTATGTCACACCCACATCATCAACAACAGTTCAGGTCAAAGACGACGAACCAATTCCATCACAGTCGGACTCATCTGCCGAGTGGGACTCTGACATCAGCATAGGAGGGATGTTCAACGGCCTCACTGTGAATATGACTTCAGGCAGTCAATTGGAACCTGCGGAAGCTGCTGATGAGGAACTTTGGGCCCAGCAATTAAGTCTCCAATGGGAAAAGCGGTTCGAGCTGCGCGAGCCACCTACCGAAGACAAGGTGATCCAGGTCAACTTGGGCAGTCAAGATCACCCCAAGCCTATTTTCATAAGTGAAAGCTTATCACTTATCGAAAAGGAAGAATTGATAATACTCATAAAAGAGTATATAGATGTCTTCGCCTGGAGCTATGAAGACATGCCCGGACTTGATCCACAGGTCGCTATGCACCGTCTAAACATCAAGCCCGATGTTAAGCCAGTCAAGCAGCAACAACGTCGGTTTCGCCCAAACATCATGGAGGCTATTGAAGCTGAAGTCCACAAGCTCATTGCATGCGGCTTCATCCGAGAGGAACAACATCCAGATTGGGTGGCTAACATCGTCCCCGTCCTCAAAAAGAACGGGAAAATACGGATCTGCATCGACTACCGTGATCTCAATACGGCCTGTCCCAAAGATGAATTCCCACTGCCGATCACTGATGTCATGATCGACAACACATGCGGGTTCGAAAGGATGTCTTTCATGGACGGCTTCTCAGGGTACAACCAGATCAAGATGTATCCTGATGACGAGAAGCATACTTCTTTCCGAACGCCATTGGGGGTATACTGCTACACTGTGATGCCCTTCGGACTGAAGAACGCAGGAGCAACCTACCAGCGGGCGATGAGCATGATCTTCCGCGACCATCTCCGAAAGACGGTGGAATGCTATGTTGACGACATTGCCGTCAAAAGCCGCAGCAAAGATGAACATCTTCGCGATCTGAGAACGATGTTCGACATAATGCGGGCTCATCAGCTGAAAATGAACCCGACAAAATCCTTCTTGGGAGTGTCTAGTGGCAAGTTCCTTGGGTTTATTGTCACATCAAAAGGAATTCATCTTGACCCAGACAAAGTCAAAGCCATCCAGGACATGCATCCACCAAGGAACCTCAAAGAGCTCCGAGGCTTGCAAGGCAGATTAGCCTACATCAGAAGATTCATAGCAAATCTTTCGGGCCGCTGCCAACCGTTCACCCGTCTCATGAAAAAGGGTACCGCCTTCATATGGGATCAAGCTTGTCAAGAAGCTTATGAAGACATTAAGAGGTATCTCACAAAACCTCCAGTCTTGGTGGCCCCTGCATCAGGGAAACCATTCTTGCTTTATGTAAAAGCTCTGGACTATTCCCTCGGCGCCCTCCTCGCTCAGAAGGACGACAATGGCCATGAGCAGGCCATTTATTATCTGAGCAGGACTCTCATAGGAGCGGAATCTCGCTACAATCCTGTTGAGAAAGAGTGTTTAGCTCTCGTCTTCGCTGTCCAGAAGACACGACATTATTTGGTTGGCCAAACCGTACATGTCATCTCCAGGGTGAACCCTTTACGTCTTCTCATGACGAAGCCAGGGTCGTTGAATTCAAGGTTGGCTAAATGGGCACTTCTGTTGTCTCAATACGACATGACCTTTACTCCTCAGAAAGCGGTTAAAGGCCAGGCCCTTGCAGAGTTCTTAGCTGCTCATCCAGTTCCAGAACATTCAAAACTTCACGAAGACATCCCTGATGAAGTCTTCGAGTCTAATGCAACCTCAGTAGAGGAAGTGTGGCAGATGTTCTTCGACGGAGCATCGCGGATGGGCCCCAAAGGGAAGATCATTGCCGGAGTGGGGGTTGTGTTCATCTCCCCACAGGATCATATCCTTCCCAGAGCATTCTCCTTGACAGAATCATGCTCCAACAATGTAGCAGAATACAATGCTCTGCTCATCGGTCTCCAGCTTGCCCAGGGAATGGGGGTACGCTACCTCGAAGCTTACGGCGATTCAAAGCTGGTCATCAGTCAAGTCAAAGGCGAATATGAAGTCCGCCATGAGGACTTGGTGCCCTATTATCATACAGCCATCGAATTGGCTAGCTTATTTGAAGGCTTCTACATCGGGCATGTGTCCCGATCTCAAAATACCAAGGCGGATGCTCTCGCTGCATTAGCGACGACGCTAGCCTTACCGGCCGACACCGAGTATCACCTCACAGTCGCAACCCGGCATCTCATATGCTCCAAGCATATGCTAAGGATCCAAGAGGTCCATAATATCTCCGTGGATCTTGAGCCGAGGGATTGGCGCTTCCCTCTCATTGACTACGCTCTACACGGTCTGCTTCCAGACGATCCCAAGGAAGCGGCGTCCATAAGACGAAGGTCTCTCCGGTTCTATTATGATCCCACTTTGAAGACACTCTACCGTCGTTCATATGACGGTGTCCTCCTCCGTTGTCTCTCTCATTCAGAGGCACAGGAAGTGCTTAAAGAAGCACATGATGGCATTTGCGGAGCTCACCAGCCGGGTCCAAAGCTTAAAGACAGGCTGCACAGACTTGGGTACTACTGGCCGACCATGATGGCCGATGCCACCCAATATGCACGAAGGTGTAAGGCATGCCAGATCCATGCAGACTTCATACACCAACCTTCAGAGTTGCTCCACCCTACTGTTGCTTCATGGCCATTTGAAGCATGGGGAATAGACGTCGTAGGGCCAATCAGCCCTTCTTCGGCAAGAGGTCACCGGTTTATCCTGGCAATAACCGATTACTTCTCAAAATGGGCAGAGGCCATACCGTTGGCCGAAGTTAAAACCTCCAATCTGGTTAGCTTCATCAAACACCATGTCATCCATCGATTTGGTGTCCCCAGGCGGATCATCCATGACAATGGTCCCCAATTCGTAAGCCAAGGGTTCTATCGGTTCTGCGATAAATACCGAATTCAGAATGTGGCTTCAACCGCCTACAATCCTGCCGCCAATGGCTTGGCAGAGGCATTTAACAAGACGATCATCAAGCTGCTCAAAAAGTTCGTCTCCTCGAATAAGCGAGATTGGGACGAAAAGCTGGGTGAATGTCTCTGGGCTTACCGGACCACAGTTCGGACACCGACAGGCAATACGCCTTTTTCCCTGGTATATGGGTGCGAAGCAGTTATCCCATTGGAAATCCAGGTGCCATCATTACGGGTAGCCTTGACTACTAAGATGACATCAGAAGACAATGATCGCCTGCGTCTTCAAGAGCTCGAAGCCCTAGACGAGAAGCGGCTCCAAGCTCAGCAACACATCGAGCTATATCAGGCTCGGATGTCAAAAGCCTTCAATAAGAAGGTCAAACAGAGAGTCTTCCAGAAAGGAGACCTGGTCTTAGCCATCAGACGACCGATGATCATGACGCACAAGACCAAAGGCAAATTTCAGCCTAAATGGGAAGGACCATTTGTAATAGAAACAGTCTATTCAAACGGGGCATACCGCCTTATGAATGCAAGTGGCGACCTATTCATGATGCCGATCAATGGCAAATTCTTGAAGAAGTATTATCCTTAATCGAGGATCCTTCTCTCGATCAAGTTAACATTACACCTCTGATCGAGATCCGCGCGTCCGAAATGCGCACAAAGAGAGCCTTTCTCTTCTTCCAAATGAGACCATACGGCCATGAATCAACTGGGGACCCGGCTGTGCACCAGTTGTCCTAAAAGGCAATCGAGGTTGTGCAGACATCAACCTGATAATCCAACATCCTTAACGATTAAGGATAGAGGAAAATGTTGGCCTCTAAGCCCAACATGAGTCCTCGACAACTCGTCATGCTGAGGGGAATAGCATGGCTAGCCCAACTCAAACGGTAGTTGGTAAAGGCATATCAAACCCGTTGATAGCTGGGGGTTTGCTAAAAATCCTAAGGGACCTGCTCCCATTTGATTCCCTCTCTAGAATCACCTGCCAATTCTCATCCATAGAATGGTAGGACCACATATATTCCGCTGTTATGTTAACATTAAACCTATGACAGCATTCCCTCATTCCTCCTTGTGAGAACGAGACCTCCAAAATCACCTACCAATTCTCATCCATAGAATGGTAGGGCCACATATATCCCACTGTTATGTTAACATTAAACCTATAATAGTGGTTCCCTCGTGAAAACGAGACCTCATCACCTATTTTTGAGCTTGGTGGCTTCTCAACCAGTTATGTCATTGCGACCCCTGAACTGGCAGATAGCCAAGTCTCATCTACCATTGAGCTTAGTGGCGTCTCAATTGGTTATGTCATTGCGACCCCTGAACCAGCAGACAGCTAAGTCTCAATTCTGAGCCCTGTTGACATTTACAAAAGACAGGTCTCGATACTTGTTGACATCTACAAAAGACAAGTATCACCTATTTTGAGCTTGGTGGCTTCTCAACCAGTTATGTCATTGCGACCCCTGAACTGGCAGATAGCCAAGTCTCATCTACCATTGAGCTTAGTGGCGTCTCAATTGGTTATGTCATTGCGACCCCTGAACCAGCAGACACTAAGTCTCAATTCTGAGCCCTGTTGACATTTACAAAAGACAGGTCTCGATACTTGTTGACATCTACAAAAGACAAGTATCACCTATTTTGAGCTTGGTGGCTTCTCAACCAGTTATGTCATTGCGACCCCTGAACTGGCAGATAGCCAAGTCTCATCTACCATTGAGCTTAGTGGCGTCTCAATTAGTTACGTCATTGCGACCTCTGAACCAGCAGACAGCTAAGTCTCAATCTCGATGCTTGCTAACATTTACAAAAGGCAAGTATCTCCCCTTTTAGCCCCGCAAAGGGCTGACCTCGAGACTGGCGACGTCCCATTCGGTTATGTCATTGCGACCTCTGAACCAACAGACAGCCATGCCTCATTATCCAAACAAACAAAGACGACAAAAGAAAGAATTTTTATTAAATTCCAAAAGGATGGGATACATGGAGGAGCCTATAGGCGTACATGGTAAGATCGGATCCGATCTCCGAGCGAAGCCAGCCTCGTCCTCCTGTCATCAACAGCCTGGGCCAGCGCCTGTGATCTCAGCTCAGCCTCATTGAAATCCACCGCTTGAGCCAGACGCGCTTCAACCTCCGCCAAAGTCGCCCTCTGTGACGACTTCCGCCGCGCTAGTTCCTCACTCCGAGCCCTGAGCTGCTCAAGCCGCGCAGACTCTTCATGACGCATCTGTGTAGCCTTGGATAAGAGGAGATTTGCCTTCCGGATCATCTCTTCAGCCCTCTTAACCTTATCTTCGGCATCAAGAAGAGCACTATTGGAGGCGTCAATTGCACTCCCAACCTCTGCTTCCTCTGTCTCCAAGGACTTCAAGTCAGAGGAGATAGCCTCAGCAGCCTCTTGAGCGGCGAGCTGAGCCTCGCGCCTTTGGGCAACAAGACGTGTGAGCCGTTCATCAGCCAGAGACGCTGCGTCTGAACGATGGACATGGCGCCATTCCTCCACGTCCTTCTCAAGGTCATCCACCAGGAGTTCCAGAGCAGAAGCCTGGTGGTACCCCTCAAAGTCCCGGATACACTCAATGCCACGGGAGAGGACCATCTTCAGCTTCGAGAACGGCACAGGCGAGCCCTTCAAGACTAGACCGATAGTCTGCTCCAAACTGTTATAGAAGCTGTCAACCAGATTACCGATGAAGTCATTCTCAGCTTCATCAACCCTTGAGACAACCTCGGAGCAATCTACCAACCCAGTCGACACCGCCGCAGAAGAAGAAGCGGGAACATCGACAGCAGCAGGGCAAGCCAAAGGTGACCTCGGCGGAGTCCTCAGCGACACCAGCACGCCAGCCACCGCGGAGGTAGGACTGGCAACCACCTCCTGAGCAGCAGGCTCGACAATCAAAGTCGGGGAACTAGGGTCCACGATCACCCTCAGCCCCGCACTGGGCAAAATTGCCGGCACCTCACTCGCTGATGTGATTGGGAGTGAGGATACCTCCGGGACTGCCGCCCCTTCAGCCTCTCGCCTTTCAGCTGACCTGGGCTGATAAGAAGGCAAGTCGCCGTACAACACGTCCAACATGGCAACATCCGCCGTGGACGAAGCACTCAACCCACCCTCTGACCTTCCAGGGGAAGTCTCCGGCTCCTTCAAAGCCGACGCATCTTGAGGCCGAACACCTGCAACAAAGCCATGGTCAAAAAGCAGATGCAGTAAACAAGAGGAAATCAAAAGGTCGTCATTTTACCAAAGGCTGATGTTACTTCGTCAGCCTCATCAGTCTCTAGCGGTTCCATCGCGAAGTTCTTGCCAGAATCAACGCGGATAGCCGGCCTGCTCGCCGATTCCTCCGCAGACCACCCGATAGAGCTGGATGCCATAGGACTTCCTTTAGAAGTCCCAGTGCCCGAGAGGCCAATGTCGGCCGCATCACCTCCACACTCCTCCGAGCGAGCAAAGGAACCAGCTGCAGTTCCATAAGCGAATAGAGGATCATACTGGTCCCCTTGCTCCCCATGCTCCTCAGCTCCTGCAACAAAAAGCAAATGATGAGTTATTCAAAGTGCGCTGAAGGCATATTAGATGGGGCCAATCTTACCAGTAGTCGGTTCAGCAACCGACGGCTCAGCCACTAATGGAGCAGCAAAAGGAAGCGCAGTAGAGGGTTCGCCCTCTACCACAATTGTAGGAGCATGGCGACGGGGCCTCTTCGCCGACGACTTCCTACGGGACCCACGCTTCCTCTTGAAGTGGACATCAGAGTCCTCTTCTTCCACTTCTTCCACATGTTGTGAGGGAGCTGTCCCCACTACACCAGAACCGGCTTCACGAGTATCAACTTCATGGGCATCAGCCCTCGTCTCTGCCTCGAAGCGAGGGCTCCCCGCATCAGAAGCCCCACTGTCATCTACAGCGATGAACTCCTCTATGCCAGGAACACGGACTCGTTTGCCCTCCATCTTATCAGAAGCTTTCTGCCTCATTCGGTGAGAAATTAACTTCACACCCGAACGGTTGGCATTAAACCCAGCAGGTGTAGAGTTCGAAGCTGCATACCATTGGCAGAAACACAGGGTCGTCCAAAGGCCGGGATCCCTCAGCGGCGTGCGTAGCCACGCTCCAGTGCCATCCGCGGTAAAGAACCGCCAAGCACGAGCCCCATCAATAAGGCTCCCCATGAAAGCCAGGTCCGGATTGGGGTTGCCCACATACAACTGGTCATACCCAAATTGGCGGGCAAACCGGCTCGGGACGTAGGGCTCCAGGTAGCAGGTATCCCCACTCCTGTACAACAAATGCGAGGGCCGGATACAGACCAGCCACTCGAAAACACCCCGACTCATGGGAGACCGACCTGATTCCACATCATGGAATTCCTCGTTGTATCCTGCACCCCGCAGGTGAGGAAAGCAACGGAACAGGCTATAAGCGTCATAACGACGCACCAACTTACGGGCCTCGGCCACATAAGTTTTCTGCCACGAACGGCCTTCAAAGCGACGGAGAAGCGCCGTTTGAACACCCTGCGGAGGGTCTTCCCCAGCTCCAATCAAACTGGGGCAGTGCAAGGCGAACCACGCCATCAAGTAGGTGTACGGTAAACCTACCCTAGGATTGGGTCCGTCACAAGGCAAGACGGCACCCTTCCCTCGCCTTGACGCCATTGGTCTGCAGAAAGCCTCCGTCAGTGCACGAAGACCCCTCTGAATACAACACACCATGGCCGGGAGAAGACCCAGACGGTGGCCATGGACCAAGCGGACGGCAGGCAGCAGCACATTCGGGTGGACGATGTCACCCGAAGATGAAGGCACGACACACTTCTTTAACCAGATGGTTAAGAAGCCGGCCAGCAACGCCTTGCGAGACATAGGCCGACGGGCCTGATGGTGAAAGCTCCGAAGAACATCACCCTTCCCGAAAGGACCATCATCTTCTGCCACGACGATGTCCTTTTCAGCATGCACCTCCATCCTTACCAAGATGTCTTCTTCAGCAACTCCGCAATGAGCTGCCTCAGGCGCACTGGTCATATCCGGGAACAAGTAGTTCCCCCAGCTCTTCAAGCTCTTCGAGCTACCCTTGCCACCAGTGTGGATGCTGGAACAAATGTGCAAGTGGCACATCAATTCCCGATATGTCTCAAGCAAAGCAGGCTCCTGCTTCTCCAGGAGAGCCAACTCCGCCTCACAGGGAAAGTACTCTTCGTATGGAAGAGACCCGAAGGGCAAAGCAGAGATCTCCCGCATCTCGTGCAGGGCCATGCCCAACTCACCAACCGGGGTGAAGAAAGTCCCCGAGGCCGGGCAGTACAACTCAAGGATGGCGTAGAAGCACGCCACCTTCATCTCAATGCCGTAGCAGGTCGCCCTGACGGCCTCATGGAGGTTTAACCTCTCTAAGTCCCCCTCAAAATGAGTGAGGATATAGTTGGTCAACTCCGCCCACCACGACCTAGGAGGGTGGACCCAACCGGGAGTCCTGAAATCGGTGGCAGGATAGTTCCCGTCAACTTCGCAGAACTGAGTGCCAAAGGTCGGCGCCGCAGCTGGGTTCTCTCCTACTGGAAGGTCCCGCGATACCTTCCCAGGGTATAACCCCATTATGCTACGAGGATGGCCCGCCCTCGAATAGCCGGACTGAAATGTCAACCTCCCGACACTCACAGACTCGGCATTTAGGCTCACGCCCCACGCCATCTTCCGAGCCTGAGTCACGCTCGCGAAGGAAGACAAAGCAAAATGCCGCTTAGTGGACGGGAGATAGAATCTCTCGCCGTCCGACTGGAAGATCCACTGACCTTCACCGGCCTGCAGCTGGCGATCGGGATCAGGTGCAGCATCCCCGAACATGAAGTCAGGCTTTCTGTAAGCCTGACGGTCAATATCTTCAAGCGGAGCCGTAGTCAAGATGCTCCGCATGGCCTGCGGACGACCGTCCTGGATGAGCGTATCCCGTACAAGAGAGCTCGGCTCGCTGAACAATGAAGCCTGCCCATAGAACTGCAAGCTGATGCTTCCGCCTGCTCGACTGGCTAGACCGAACAGACTGTTCTGGAGGCCGGAGGCGTAATGTACTGCAAAAACAGAAATGAGCTATGATTAGTTCACCAATCAAGTGGATGCAAAAGCATAAAAATTCACTAAGGCATAGCCTCGCCCAGCAAGCAGAGCCTGCAAGGCGATAGTTTTGAAAAAGCTTCGCTTCATGGATAAGACTGCATCTTTGCAGAGCGCCAACTTCGCTTAAAGCAAGAAGTGGCATAGCCCTAAGGGCTGACATCATCAAAAGGACATCATGGTCGACAGTCGTCCTTCGTGGCCACGACTGAAGGAACACGACCCATATCCTATTCCTCAACAGGATGGAGATTGCCCGAGCAATGGCTTCCTACGGAAGCCTAAAAGAAGAACTGTTCAGTTCTTACTTCCCTGGTGCAAGGAAAGTAGGGAAGTTAAGGGAAACGAGTTCCCTGATGAGGACAGATCATATTCGATCGTCCTAATGGCCAGATACCGACTCCAAAGGAGGAAGACCATCATCTCTAATCTGGGAGAAAAATTCCTTACCAGTGACTGGTCGCTCGATGACCGAAGGAGGAAGGCCCTCCGCCGCAGAAGTCGCCACTTCTTTTCCCGCTCGTCTTTTGGGCGCCATTGAAGAGCTGCTAGGGTCCTCAAAGATCTCTGAATGAAAGGGAAGAAGAAGAGGAAGAGATAGAAAGTTCTCTGAAAAAAGAGAGACCTTTCCATATTCAGCCCGATCAGGCTTTTATAGGCCAATCAGCGCCTGAAATGAGGCCTCGAGAAAAGGCCCATGCCGCCGTTTCGAATTAATTCGAAACAGCGCCCGAAGCGCCTTCCCGAGAAGCGCCGGTTCAACTCTACTAAGAGTTAACTCTACTGGTGCAAAAGTGCGGACTTCGCACAATCTTTTAAAGGCTTCGCCGAGAGGCTTACCTTAGCCCTCTAAAAAGGTGCTATGTCCTTAGCTCCGCACACAGTCCAGTCCAGCAATGGCCGAACTCCCAATGAAAGTAAGCAAAAATCAGATGATCAGACGATGAACTTTCATTAATTCAAAAGCAAGGGTACATTTGATATTACATCAAAACTGTGTTTCATATAACACACCAAGTTGCCTAACAAAGTCATTTGCATAAAAGGCATACAAGCGGTTTTATCTGCTCCCAGGCCAGACCAACGGGACAGGAAGGGCCCTCCTCCTGCATAAGGCTGTAATCAGTGGTGCCACAAGGACACGGTCATTTTTCTCCACAAAATGGCAGATCTTGCCAGGCCATTTTTGTTGAAGCCTGGCAATAAAAACCTATCGCCGCCAACACGATAGATCACGTATAATGGGAATTGGCAGTGGTACCAGTGATCTAACAGGCGCGATATCCGCTTTCCTGAAGTGGATCGCCCCCAAAAGCCACCAAACTTGAAAGTCGGCAATGATGCCGGCGATCCCACAGGCGACGCCCATTATCTTGAAGCGGATCCTCTCCAAAGGCGGCGGCCAGCCTCACCTCAGAACGAATCATCTCGGATAAAAGGCTGCCAACAGCCCCTGGGACGCGCACTCGCTGCCCCGAATTGTTCCTCCTGCTTAAAAGTAAAGCTTCAACCGGGGAAGCATAAGGCAATTTCATGGTTTCTTCCATCAAGTTACCAGACTGGCAAGCATAGCTCACTGCAAGGCAAATTGGAGCAAGTTAGCAGTCAAGCACAAAAAGAGCTGCAAAGATATTAAGTCAGATTCTTGGGCGGCAAAAGCAATCCGACTTCAGCAGAGGACAAGCTCCGCCTGCACAGCAACCATGGGCTGGCTCAGCAAACGCCAAGTCCTAGCCTCGCCTATATGGCAAAGTCAGACTGATCTTGTGAGATACAGTCTCAACATTCACCGATATGGCAAGACTGGCTCAACTATTGAAGAGGCCAAGTCCCAAGTCCTGCCTACGCAGCGGACTAAACAAGCAATGGTCTCTCTAATCAAATCAAGACGATGGCTTCGCAGAAAGCCATGATGAGATCCTTCTCTGCGGCAGTCAATTGCAAGATGAAGATCAAGGGAAGTTAATCCCTAAAGCAGCTGTCAAAGTTAAACTAAGGGAGATGAATTCCCTAAAAATCGGTGAAGTCGTTAAACGATCAAGACTTACTGGTCCTTGGCCGGATAGACAACCAGAGTGGGCTTTCCCACTAATTCAGAGATCTGAGTATCTCTCTCAAACCAAGAGAAGAGAAGAAGAAAGGCAAAACATTTCTCTTCAGAGGACCTCAAGTGTCCTATTTATAGGCTCCATGGCCTGAGCACTCTCACCCCAAGCGTGGAAGCACGAGCGCATTCAAGGCATTTATTGCGCCTTGATGGAAGGGACGGTTTCCCCTTGGAACCGTGCAAAGGGAGAAAACGTCTCCCTCATAAAAGGCACTTATGGCGCCTTGAAGAAAGGGAGTATCCTCCCTTGGAAACGTGCGAATCGGAGAACATCTCTCTCGATCAGTGCGAAAGAAGGAATGATCCTCCTCGTAACCGCCCCACGGCAGTTGGTTTTGAAAAGGCAACAGGAGTTCCAAAGCGAACTTATTTCTTGGAAGCCCAGATGCGGAGCTACCCCGACGCGAAGCTACTCGCGAACCTGTGCAATTCTTCGGCGAATCTATCCCAAAGCAGGATTGGAAGCGAAGCTGAACTCAACCATCATGGCGATGTTCATACTCCACACCACCATCACAGCAGTTCAAAGTATTTCGGAGTCTGAGCTATTGCAGACTCTCGAAAACTTTGAAGGGGGTCTTGTTGACACTTAAAAAAGACAAGATTCTCATTGGTCCGAACAATGTCTAAACTTGTTGACATTTACAAAAGACAAGTGACAGACGAGCTGAAGACCAGTTTTTACCCACCTCCAAGGGACAAGGAAGCAGCTTGGACTCCACTGATCCAGCAAGCAGAACAGTGAACCCGGATTGTTTCTAAACAGACCTCAGCAGGTCTAAAATGCTAGCATTTAGCATTACATTAGCCCAAGGAGATAGCCTCGTTTGAGAGGCTAGCATCATCCAGAGCATCGCCAGGAAGCTAACTGACAGCTTCGCCGAAAAGCCTCTTTTCGGATTTCGCCAAGGATTGCCTCTAGCTCCGCTATGAGCTTCAAAGCGGGCAGCTCCGTTATTGATCTACTATGGTCAACCTTTGACCAATCAAATCTCCTGATGAGATCGGATCCAATCTGATCAAATCCAATTAGGATTCAAATATGGCAGGTGATTGCCGCTATCTCTGGACTCTCTTGAAACGAGTAAGAGGATCAAGGAGAATCTCCCAACAATATGGAAAGGATCAAAACAGATCAACCGACCTGCCAATTCTAGCTCCGCAGAAGCTATCCTAGCCTCGCAGCAAGGCTACTTTCCAGATTTAAACAGATTTGATTCAATCTGTTTTCATATCTTCAAGGGACGATTTTACCCTTGCTCTCCCTATAAATAACCCGTCAGGAGTACAAGGGAGGGGGATCGGAGGAGATCGAGGAGGATCATCGATTGATCATCGGCGAGATTGGCGTCTTCTCAAAGATCGGGCTTCTTCATACGCACCGTGCGCTCTCTAACTCAGAGACCTTTCAAGAGAAATACTTCTCCTTTCAGGGTGGTGATACCCTAACAACCTCTTTTCCTCAAGGAATCTCCGGAACCAGGCGAGAAGGAATTCCTCACAGAAGGCGGATTTGAGAAGTAGCAAGAGGGTTCTACCAACCTTCTATTCTCTGATTCCCCGAACCAGGCGAGAAGGGAATCTCATCGCTCGCATCGTCAAAGGGACAAAGTGGTCGCGCGCTGACCAGACTCCTATCGGCACACTTCTCCAGAATCTCTGAGGGGATCTACTTGTAATCTTTTTAAGAATACTTGTAATTTAGCTCCTCAAACTCTTTTTTATAAGTTTTCCCCTTTGCAAACATAATGGAAACAAATATGACCCTTACCTCGAATGCAAGCTCAAAAAACCTCATCACAATAGTTACATTTTCTTTTCCAATTTCTGCCACCCTCGGCAAGAAATTTTCTGTTATAGCTCCAAGCTTTATCAACCTTAATACATTATTGCTCCTACCTTCACTACTAACATGACTTTTGGCGTCATGCAATCCCTTAAATTTCCATGCAAGTTATGCTATTAACAATAACAAGATTGAAACAAGCACCAATTTTAGATCAACCATCAATTAAGTTAACAAATAAGCATTTGCATATCTATGACATTGTTGTATCTGTATACCTAAACAAGCATCAACTATATTATCAATTAAATAAACAAGCAAACATAAATAATCATTATTACATTTAAACAACCACTAAGTACCATCACCAATTAACATGTAGCAAGCACTAAATAACATATAAACAAGTATGGATTATCATTAACAAAATTGGGAAAAACTGAAAACAATTCATATAAAATTGCCTTGTAAAAGAAACACACTGCAAACTGGTATCTAACCCTCTATAAAATCCCTATTTAGATATCAAATAAAAAAATCCCTAAAAACTCTATAGGTGAGAAAAGCCCCCTGTAGAGATTAGAAAGAAGACGCACACATCATATTAAGGGTGATGTCCTCATTATCTAACATAGAAATAGCACATGAGATAATGGAATAGAAACACAAAATAACAGCGAAGACCCGACTTTTTCTACTATTACATAATTAAGCCTACCTCTCCCTCAAGGCAGAGGATAATGTCAATCATGCCTATCTTGCTACAAATAAGAGGAAAAAAATATTTTAAACAAAACTTTAGTAAAGATATATCACAAAGATGACAACAGACGTAATAAAAGAAGTGAGTGCCTGGTAGCGGATAACCATATTATTTTGTAGGAAAAATGACTGTCCAATTTGATATGTTTCATCCTCTTGTAAATGCATAATTATTGGT
Organism: Agave tequilana; assembly: GCA_038442645.1. Taxonomy (NCBI): domain Eukaryota; kingdom Viridiplantae; phylum Streptophyta; class Magnoliopsida; order Asparagales; family Asparagaceae; genus Agave; species Agave tequilana. Next base: position 167,689 of record JAVJIF010008824.1, read on the forward strand.
AATGTACACAGGAGGCTGATTGTTACTATGTATGACCATCAACTTGTGTAGATTACACTCATTTTTTAAAGAGAGATTGATATTATATCAACTCACAAATTGTACAAGTCAAAACTCTATGCTCGGCACTAGATTGAAAAACAACACTTTGCTTCTTACTTTTATTTTACCAAATTACTTCCATAAAAGTATAACAAGCGGCAATAGAATGATGATCAAGTGGATTAACAACTCAATCGCATCCAAATAATTCACAATATCGAAATGAAAAAATCGATCACTCCCTTACAATGATCACCTTTAAAATATTGGAAAATACGACAAGCAAGCAGTCTAATGAAGCTGACAATGACTTTGTATGTACCGAGTTATCACACTCGCAACAAAAGTGATATGAGCGCGAATTTCTTGTAGATAAATTAGTTTATCAATTAATCTTTGACACTATCTTGGATCCATAAGTTCTCTTAAGTGCTGGTCAAAATTTAAATCCACAGGAGTGCCAATAGGTTTTGGATTTTAATATACATGTTTCTTTCAATAAATTAGTAAGATACTTTTATTGAGGAAAAGAAAGATTTTTTTTTTTTTAAGAAAGAGCAGCATCTATTCTAGGAAATACCTTGAAAGACCAATTCACATAAAAATGAGAAATTAAATAAGCCTTCAACTGAACAATACCTTAATGCTCATTTTTAGTAACAACGATAGCATCAATATAAACTGCAAGAATAATAGTGCTAGAAAGAA